>CM076569.1:664039936-664349936 GCA_034641835.2 Pinus albicaulis | reverse complement strand
GTCTTAGTTGTCCAATGCATCTCATAAAATTTGTAGTCATCATCATCATGGTAAGAAGGTCATATCCATCTTGGTGTATCATCTTTTGTGTCGGCTCATATCTCATACATTCAGGGCACACACTTTAAAAACAACATAATAAGTGTGTCATATCACATACAAGGGTCATTAGTTTAGATCACACCAAGAATCATTATCAACCTTCACAATAGCACAACAATCAATAAGTTATACCAAGTCTAGATACAATATAGTCATCACTTACACCTACCACATGCAACACAACCCAAAGAAGGAAATAGATCTCAGAAAGCCCATCAAGGAATATGTAACTATAAGATGAATATGATAAATGGGAAATCGAAGGGATTCATTAGTTGTCCTGTACATTTAAGTAAGCTCAATGAATAGCCATCCCATAAGCACCTTTGTGGAGGATTTCCCTTATGCTTTAAGTTACCTTTTCTTGGGCACTATATCTTTCCACCCCTTTACATTGCCTTTTAGCTTTCTTTTCCCTTCCTCAATATTTGATTGGGGCATCTTGCTTTTCATTTCCTAATGATGGTATATAAACATACATTTATATTTTGATTTATTGGGTCCATTATTTATATGTAGTTCATTAACATCATGATACTTCATTAGTCCATTTTTGGTAGATGCATTCAATGCATAGGAGGTTGATCACCCCATATGAGGGAACATTGCACTCAATTTGCCTTGGCTTTTGTGGCATTATATGTCCCTTGTATTATCGTTTGCATTTTAACATTTTATAATTGCTCTTAAGTGTCGTTTCATTAGCATAAACCTCAATATTACTAGCCCCTTCTTCTCATGAGACTATATGGATATTTGTTGGGGGGTATGTACAATTCAACCATGAAAGGAAGTGTGAGGGAAATATGGAAAATGATATGTATAGTGGAGATATAAACACATACCAATTTTCTATCACTCCCCATTAGTGCAACCAACCCCACAAAATGCCACACTTTACTAAAAGAGAGGGATGTCCTCTGACAAAAAAACTAAAAAAGAAATTAAAACACACAAATAAAGATTATCTTGATTCATTCAAAAAATGTCTCAATAATCATTGAGAAGATCCCTATATATGAAAATATCACCCATTATGAAGAATAGAAATAATGTAGCTCTTAAGTATATCACACTATAATCATCTGACCTGAATGAGAGATAAGCAAGGCATCTAAGGTATTATCGATCATCTACTATGGACAAAAAAACTTGTAGCCATTGGTTGGAAATTTACACCATGGGAAAATTAAATTCTCCTATGATTAATATGTATGTTGATGAATAACACATGCATTATTCTAAAAAAAATATTGAAAAAAATCAAAACAATTTTTCATATTATAAAATTAATTAATTAATTATATATATATATAATATGAAAATTTTACATCAAAAAGATTTTAATGATGAAGCTTCAAAATCTATGGGTGAACATATCATCTATCCTCATATATATACACATAAAAATATTTTTTATGTTTTTAATATTAATAATATGGGTGAACACATCAACTATTTTCATAGATAAACACAAAAAAAATTAATGTTTTTTTATGAACGTAATAAATTTAATATTAAAAATAGTTTTTTAATATTATTATTAATGTTGCATATACTAACATATTTATTTGGAATGGTATATTATTTTTTGAAAATATCATTTTTATATTTGAAAAAAAAAAATGGAATTAAAAATAGCTAGACCATTATATTTTTTTTGGTAAAACTAAAATATCCTAAAATGTAATTAAATTATGAAATTTAATAAAATTAGATATAGTTTTAAAAAAAGTGATCTTCATGCACAAATTTTTTTATAACGCAAATCATATATATTCTAATGTGTTTTTAGGTTGTCCTAACAACCGCTCATGATAATGTTCTTGATTTTAATCATAATATTAATGAGGATGGTATTGATTTTATCAATAGTAATATAAGATTATATTTTTTTGCAATATTTTGAATAGATTTGAGTTGCATGTAATGATTGTTAATAGTTTTTTTTTTCAAACAATATTATTGAATTTCAGTTGCTTGTAAAATTTGTTAATAATTTTTGCATAAAAAACCATATCATCAACTATTGTGTAACGGTAAATTGATAATTATTTTAACATATCAACTTACTCTTCTTCTTTTCAAATATTGCTTAATTTTAATCATAAAGATACTAAAAAGAAAAAGAAATTGACATTTTTTTCTTTTTTGTTTGTTATTTGTTTATTACTATTGAAAATAATTTGGCGATCGTGTGAGGACTCCACCACACCAACCCTTAACAATGTTGGATTTTAGATGTCCTCCTCGATATTGTGGAGTTTTGAACATAATTCTTCTTACAGAATGAAGCTCTTTGAAACCAAAAGAAAATATTTTTTTTCTCTATAATAATTTTAAAAGTGATAAGTGAACACAATATTTTTTCTTTTTTTAACCGGAAAGAGTAGAGTTTATATTTATAAATCGCGTTGAACACGTGAAAAATCTGAGAAATTACATCAAAATTTTGGGCCTATTCATGGTTGTTGTTAATACAATAAAAACGTCTCTTTTCAGAGTGATTTTCCCATCCATTCCAAAAACTAAACCCTTAACTACCAGCCTATAACTATATATTTTGCAGAACTGCAATAAGAAATATGTACATGTGTGGTTTGCCATAGAAACAAAATTAAGATTAACAGAAGGGACGAACTATTACTCCATTGGAGCAGGGTTGTTGCGGTCTAGACCCATGCACTCATCCTCCAACCGTGAGTTGATTTCCGCCAAATTGATCTTCAACTGCTTGATTTTTTGCCTCAGTGTGTCTACCTCGTCCTCGAGCTCCTGGATGCATTCTTTCTTCTCCAGTTGTCGGTCTTGCATGTTTAGAGCATCCTTATGGTCGTGGTGGATGAAAATCTACATTATAGCAAGACCATCCCTAAAATCCCAATGATTTTAATGTTGACTCTATCCCGTGCCCAACTCTCCCTCGAATCCCCATACTTGGGCCTACAGAGACCCCAGGAGCCAGACCCAAAACTCTCCGCTAATCAATTATTGTGCACGCTTATGATGTTAGCCACAAAACAACCAAAGCCACAGTCCTCCAGGGATTCGAGAACCTCCTGCATACATAAGGTCCAAATGATCAATCCACTCCCAGAACCCTAGATGAGAGGAGCCTCAACAGAACCACTGCCACTCTTCCCAACCCACGGTGACCCTCATTGCACAGGAGCACAAACCAAGTTAGCCACCCTAACAAGATAATTACCCAGATTGCACTTGAACCTCGACCATGGCCTCTGGAGCAAAGCAGAGGCCACCTTGGCAGAGACAGACTGAAACTCCTTACAGAAGATCTAACTATTAGCCCCTAAATAGCCAACCCAGGTATGAACTATGATGCAGGCCTACATCATTGTACCAGTCATGCTAAAATCCTAATGCTTCGCCATTATTTTCTTACTCTTCTCTTCGACCCTCAACCCCACCCACGTCTTCCTCCCACGAGCGACCTACACAATTTGGATCATTGGGAATAAATGCAACCCACTTATACCCAAAATTCCCATGGAGTGAATGCTGCAACACCATCTACTGTAGTTGCAACAAGGATGAGGGATCAGAGATCGCACATAGAAGGTCTTCCAAGTACCAAGTGTAGGACAAGCTGAGTGAAGACCTCCACGCTGCAACATGATTTCAGGTAGCTCCATGCCATGAGTCACAAGGGAAGGTCGAGGAGAATTATGGCCGATGGGACAGAGGTTATGTAGAGCGACCTAGGGCCGACTTCGAGGTGGCACCTCGCCTAGAAAAAGGGTGGGGGATGACAGGGAGGGGCCAGGGGATGGGGGAAGGGGACAGGGGAGATGGGGGGGAAGGAAAGAGGGGTAAGGGGAGAGAGCGAAGATAATACTGAGTTAGGGAGGGGAAGGGGTGCAGAAGGAAGAGGGTAGGAAAAGGGGAGGGGAGGTAGAGAGTGCTAGGAGGTATAAATGGGTCAATCCCCCCATCTCACAAGGATTATAAAAACCATTCATCGTATTCTGGCTAGAGGGATCATACTCGGTCTCTTTTTTGAAGGATTTAGGCATGATTAAGGAATATGTAGGGTTCCTTCTATACCATTCATCATATTAATTTCTTCCTTCATCCTATAAACCAGGTTAGCTTGCTTATCTGCCTCGTTGTTATTCCCTCTTAAAATGTGGTAGAATGTCACTCAGTCAAAGAGAGGAATCATATCTTGGGAGCGCTTGATGACTTGGTTTAGAATCATGTTTGGGTAGGTGTATTGTTCCTCATATGTTTTATTATCAACATGGAGTCCCCTAGAATTTGTAGTTCCTTGATGTCCTTTTTATTTGTCAGAGAGAGCCCAAGGAGTAAATCGTAGGCCTCTTCTTGATTGTTTGTTTTCCTTCCGAGGATCCAAGCATATCTGACTTCAATGTTTCCATTGAGATTAGTGAGAATCCCTCCCCCTCCCGCCACCCCTTACAAGTGAACGCAATATTATCACTTGTGGTAATTGAAGCTATTTATGGAGGATAAACATTCTTCCCATTTACTAAAAATAAAATCAATTAACATAAAATATTTTTTTATCTCAATTTATTTTGGAATAGAGCTTCCAAAATTTTAATTTAATTATCAATAATTTTTAGGTGGATGTTGTGGATTTAACCCACATAGATTATTCTAGAATATTCTTAATAGTAGTTACAAATCAAAGATTGAGATTTATCTCCAAAATTGTTATGCCCTTTTTCCCTCTTTTAATTAAATTGATTAATGGAAAAAAAGTAACTTATAAATAAGCCTCACATGAAATGAGTTATGATTTTTTGAGTATGTAATATTGATAAGCCATAGTATTGCCCTATGACATTGTAACAAATTCTATTTATAGGTTAAAACCTTAAAAATTTTATGGCAAGTTATTTCAAGTGTATATATGTTTAACTCATATATTATTTCTTTTAGAGTCAATAATAATAATTTAAATAATTTTATACTTTAGTTTTTTTTTTTTTAAGAAGTAAGACTTATTATAAATTAAGTGTTTCGATGTTTATCATGCATTGATATCTATAGACATTTACCAACTAAATAATTATGTTAGTCTTTACAATAGTTTAAAAAAAATTATATAATCAATAATAATATATTAATGACTTGTTTTATATCTATATATAAAATGATTATTTTTTTATTCATTTTTATTTAATGAATTAAAAAAAATGTCACTAAATAAAGTATTATAAATATAAATTTTTTAATCATATAATCTATACACATATATATATATATATTATATTTGAAAATATATTTTAATCTTATCTAGTGTGATTTAAAAAAAAATTACATGATACTAAATAATGGGTTTTTCCATATAATCTTTTGTCTAGGTGTTGTTGAAATAATCGCGGGGAAAAGTTGCTTCCTTAATTATTTGGATTCAAATTCCACTTCAAGGGTATATTAATTTTTAGTAAATTAATGAAAATTTAATTTTTATCTTTTAAATTTTGTTTAATTTTATTGATCAAGAAATTAAAAAAAAAGGGAAATGGATATTAGGAATAGCGTTCAACATAGCTCACACTAATTTTTAACATCATTGAATTTTAGGTGTTGTCATCAATTCCGTGGAATTTTGAATCAAATTTTTTTTAGAGTTCGAATCTAGTTTTCTTTAAACCATAAACCCCCAAAAAAAAATGATTTTTTCTTTATAATAATTTTAAAAGTGATAACAAGAGAATACAAAATTATCAATTGTGCTAATTGAACCTATGTAAGGAGGTAAAATTTTCTCTTTCTTTCTTTCTTTCTCTTTCTATATATATTTGTTAGTTTATATGAGTAATGAGATGACTGCACAATTAACATGTAGTTTGAGTAGCCCTGACCCAGGGTCATTCAAGTCATCAAAATCACCCAAGGATTGCACCTTGTTTGGGTTACACCAGCCCTTAACGTGGCTATATTTTTGTCCGTGAAGTTTAGAACCGGTGACCTTTACACTACAGAGTGCCTTAATGGAGTCGCCACCTCTTTTACACCCGCTGGGAATATAAAATATTTTTTATCTGAACAAACATATAAGATGTTTTTTTTATCTATAAAGTAATTCTATATATATATATATAATCAATAAGAACATATTAATTACATTTTTTTTTGTAACAGACTCGGGCTAAAAGCTCATGTAATAAAAGTTAATAAAAGCAAAAAAAAAAAACAAAAAAACACGGGCAAGGGACACTTATTCCAAGCTAAATGTTGAGCAAGACATCCTAATGGGTGTTCATTTGGTTTATTATGGCTAAGGAAATTGGTAAAGGCAAAGGCAAATACTTTGGAAAGGAAAATAACATTTTTGACACATTTATTTATGAAAATAATGGAAATTAGGATAAAAGAGAGGTGAAAGATCACAAGTTGCATGTGAGGAGGAAAATGATGGAAAATAATAGAAAATTAAAAAAATAGAGATCTAATTCAAAAAAAGGCTTTTGAGGATCAGTGGGCACCTTTTGTCAGTTTGGTTTTGGAGCTCTCTCATTATTCTCTCTCTCTTGGACACTTAGAGTTTTTTTGGAGCACTTTGGCATTGGATAAAAAATGAAGGAAGGAACAAGCAAGGAAGAGCAGGATTAGGCAACTACAACAAGATTCTTTGTAGGTATTGATTTGCATGTGTTATTTCCTTGCTAGATTTAGCATGCATGTTATTGCATGTGGTTCATTTCTGTCATGGCATGGGGTTTTCCAAGTATGACAGTGTTTTCAACCTAGTCTTTCCATTTCTAGATAGCCATGGTGCGGTGGAGTTCTCATGTTTTGGTTGAGTTGGATTGCCGAATGGATTCAAAGCGGAGTGAGGTGGATCTCCGAAATGATATAACACATGACCTAGTAACCCCTAAATTGGAATGTGGGTTGCAGTAAAGTCGAATAGTGTGTTGCCTCAGTTTAGGGCCTAGTGATCATGTGTGGATTGCGATAAAGCCTGAGAGGTGGGTGCTCTCCATAAGGCCTAGGAATATCGAGTTGGGATATTTGATAAATCCTGGAGAGTATGTCTCGGTTTAGGACCTACTAATCCCTGGATCAGACTGTGGATTGCGGTAAATCCTGAGAGAATAGGAGACATGAAAATTCCTCATGGTGTAGGTGGAGAAATCCAGTGGCATCCATGCTTGTTTTTGCCTAGTGATCGGGTGGAGATCATAGTAGAGCATGTTATGACATGTTTATTATTTTGGCCTAGTGATCCAGTGCGGATTACAGTAAAGCTTGATTTATATTGATGACAGTGAGGTGGTTTAGCCTCGGGATGCCATGTTTGGTTCTTTCGGTTTGAGTCCCACATTCATGCTTGGAATATGGCACGAGGGCGATTGGCTGAAGAGATATTTGGCTCAGCCAATCTATGGTCAGGTGGACCGTGGTAGTCCCATCTCTGGTTTGTTTTTTACATTCATTAATGAGAAGTTCATTTCATTGGTATTTGATGTGTAAATGTATTGTTTTATATGTGGATTCTATGGTTGTTGTATCCTTGAGATTTTTGTTGTTATTATGTTGGTTATAAGCATGTATTATGACAGTGATGATATATGGCTATCCTCATGTTTTTATTTGTAAATGAATAAACAATGTATCTATGACCTAATATATGATACTGCAGCTAATGATGTAAGGGAACAATGCTTCTTAGTGATTCTCAGATAAGTATGATACCCCTATGCTCATATATGTTGTTTACACCTATAGAATACATGTTTGTGGTGTAGAGATTATACAACAAGCATGTATATCTTGGATTCACCCGATCTAACAATTTACTAAAGTTAAATACTAAATCGCTTCTACAAATATTTTGTGGAATTAAAAAACACAATCGCTAATCACATGAACATGAAGAAAGATCAATCACACACAACATAGATAATTTCCTGGGAAAAGCTTACAGCTAAAAATCCCACTATCTTCTATTGTATATTAAGCATGGATCATGAAACAATTAAATGCAAAACTCTTCTCACAAGAGCCCTCCAGTACTCAACTAATTGTCTCACACTGCCATGTGCAAAACTTACCAACACATAGCCAAGTCTCAGCCTCCAGAGAACATGCCTTTCTTGCACAATCCCTGATGGTAAAGATCCCTAAAAGATAGGAATTCTTTCCTGCCTTGACTGCGCAAGTATCATGGGCACTCCAATGGGTGTTTTCCTGCATGTGTGCAAGCCAATAATCCTACAACTGATAGTCAACTTCCCTTTCACCTAGAACTCAACTGGGTCTCCACTGGATTTGACATGCATGCAGCTAATAATAGTAGATCCCCAGTTGCATGTGAGATCACTGATTGTGAATTAATTAATATTTAATTCACTAGGTCTCTCACTAGTGTATCTTTAGTTGCAACTAGCACAACTGATTTTAACTCACTTAATTGAGTTAAATTGATTTACAACTTACACCAACTCATGCACCACTGCACTTCGAACTCTTTTACAACCAGAATTACTCTGCATGGCTCACCAACAACCTCTAACTTGAAATCCACTAGCTAACTGAATTTATCACTTTCAGTTAACTCATTGAAGTCCACATTGGGAATAGATTACAATTTAATGCCCATCTTAATTAAGGGATAATCAAAATAGACATGTACCCAAAAATAGCATTATGGGCCCAACCCTAGTCTGGGTGCTTAATGCAACCAGGTTCTTAATGCACTAGGCGTGGGTGTTGAATCTCAACAATCCCTCTCAACAAGAAAGGGATTATCCTTCACCTCGATCATGTCTCTATGGTATTCGAATTTTCTCCTAGTGAGCGCCTTCATCATAATATCTGCATCTTGATCTTCTGTGGGAATGTATTGAAGCAACATGATCCTTCTCTGAACACAATCTCTGAGATGATGGTACCATATATCTATATTCTTGGACCTATCATGAAACACAAGATTAATCGAGAGTTTAATGCAACTCTGATTATCACAATGAAACACTGTCGAATCCATGTGAGAACCAAAGAAACCAACCAAGATCTTTCTCATCCAGATAGCCTCACATGCAGCTTGACTTGCTACCATGTATTCCTCTTATGCTAAACTGAGTGCCACATATTGTTGTTTCTTGCTGTACTAGGAAATTGTTGTTGATCTAATGCTAAAAGATCCCCCCTAATGTGTTATTTCTGTCCGAGGGACTGTCAGCCCAATCTGCATCCTTGAAGCCATGCAGCTTCACTCCATTCGTCTGTTTGTACCATAAACCATACTTTGATGTGTCCCTTAGGTATCTCAGGACACACTTCCCTGCCTTCCAAAAGAGCTTGGTAGGCTCAACCATAGCTTGACTCAGCTAGTTAACTGCGTAGAAAATGTCTGGTCTTGTGTTCACTAGATACATTAGAGAACCCACTAACTATCGATAGACAATAGCATCCACTACCTCTCCAGAAGTAGCATCCTCTTTCCTCCAATTTCCTGGAAGAGGAGTATCCATGGGTTTGCAACTCTCCATGTTAAACTTACCCAATGTCTCCTTTGCATACTTGCCTTGAGACACAAAAAGTTCACCATCCCGCTACCATATTTCCAATCCAAGGAAATAATGAAGGAGTCCCATGTCCTTCATCTTGAACTCCCTTGCAAGATCCTCCGTGAATGAGTGTATCGACTACTCATCACCAGTCAAAATTAGATCATCAACATAAATAACAATGATCAATATCTTACCCTCAACCACAATCTGGTACAGGTTTGCATCTGCTTCACTTTTGGTGAAGCCTTGTCCAGTGAAATAGCTGTCTATTTGAGTGGACCGAGCACAAGGTGCTTGCTTCAGCCCATACAATGCTCTTTTGAGCCTGCACACATGTGACTCACTGTTGAAGATTTCGAAACCTTCAGGATGCTCTATGTACACCTCTTCCTCAATGATCCCATTGAGAAACGTAGTTTTCACATCCATCTGATGAATGCGCCAACCCATCTGCGCTGAGAGTGCAAGGATCAATCTTATAGAAGAGTACCTTGCAACTGTGCAAAGGTCTCATCATAATATATCCCCTTGATCTGTGAGAATCCTCGGGAAACAAATATAGCCTTGTATTTCTCCACACTCCCATCAGCAGCTTGTTTTACCTTGTAGATCCATCTTGATCCAACCAATGATTTATCGACCGGTCTTGGGACTATCTCCCATACGTTGTTCTTGACAATGGATTCATACTTCTCCACCATTGCATCAACCCAAGTAGGCTGATGCACTGCTTCCTGAAAGGAAGATGGTTCATTCACAATACATTTTCTCATAAGAGCCATGTATCCAAAAGTCAGTCAGGAGACTGTCTCTGTCTGCGATGTGAAGTAGGGGCTCCTACATTCTGTGCAACATCAAGTCTCAGCCTATCAGCTTCCGTGGTGCGCCTTCTACCATTTTTGATGGATGGCTCTGCATGAGTGATTTCCTCCACTCCACGAATCTCCTCATGTGGATGATCCACATATTGAGACTCATCCTTAGGAACCAACAGTTCCTTCTCTGCATGCAAGTCCAGCTCTTTATCAAGGGACAACCGCATGGATTTCTCCTCATCAAATTTGATATCCCGTCGCATAACAGTCATTATGTTGTTTGGAAAATACACACGATAATTATGGGGTGTTTTAGTGTACCCTACAAAAATCCCAACCTCAGTAGTCAGTTCCATATTCTTCCTAGCGTCCTTGGTTAGATGCACATAAACAGATGAGCCAAAAATCTTAAAGTGTGAAACATCATGTTTCTTACCAGTGAAAGCCTCTTCAGGTGTACTCATTCCAAGTACTATATGAGGATAACGGTTTCGCACATGTATCGTTGTATTGCATGCTTCTGCCCATAGATTCATCGGTAGGCCTTGATCATGCAACATCACTCGTGTTGCACCTACAATATTTATGTTCTTCCTCTCCACAACCTCGTTCTGTTGTGGGTTATGAGGCACTATGATTTCTCTTCGAATTCCTTCTTTGCTGTAGAATTTCTTGAATTTGTTAAAGATGTATTCTCCGTCATTATCACTCCTAAGAGCCTTCACTTGCTTCCCCGATTCTTTCTCCACCAGTGCCTTAAACTCACAGAACTTAGCGAATGTTTGATCTTTCTTCTGCATGAAGAAGATTCAACACTTACGAGAAAATTCGTTAACAAAGATTACATAGTACTTATGTTTTTCTGTTGAAGCAGCCAAGAAAGGACCACACTTTTCCTTCTCATGAAAGGTGGCCTTTACATATTTTCCCATAGTACATCCCTTGCATGTGTTTGACTGTGCAAGTGTACCCCTGGGAAGACCAATAGAAATCTGCTGCATGAATTTCAAGGCTCCATGGTGAAGATGGCCTAATCTTCCATGCCATAATTCACCCTCATCCCACTCACCACTTGATCTGCCTTGCCCATCATTGTTGCGAAACGATCTACCTCCAGCTTGTAGAGATTCTTAACTCGAATCCTATCCTCTTGGCTTGACCTGTTGTTTTATGTCGCAGAAAATATTTTCCATCACTAAAAATAACGTCATAGCCTCTATCCTCCAACATTGCGACTGAGACCAATTTTTTCTTCATACTTGGTACATGCATTACATATTTTAATTGAGATGGTTTACCTGACTCCTTTTGAAAGGTAATGGTACCAATCCCGACAGCACTGTACCATCTGTCGTCGCCCATTTTAATATGCATCTGGAGATATTTCTCCTCCAATTCACTGAAAAGTTCCTTATCTCCCGTCATGTGAAAGGAAGCGCCACTATCAAAATACCACACATATCCAAATTCACTGGACACCATGCATGCGATCAATGACAAGTAAAGCTCAAATTGCGAGGCAAGGGCCTCACCAACTGCAGATCTAGTAGACTTCTTGTTCCTCTTATTTTGTGGACAGTTAGTAGCAAAATGCCCATGCTCATGATAATGAAAACACTTAACCTTGGACATGTCCTGCTTCTTGCCATTATTGGACTCAGATTTAGAATGGAATTTCTTCCCCTTCCCCTTCCTTGCCTTGGCAGCCAAAACACAATCCAATTCATCCTCATTCTTAGATGAAGATCCATCTATGGTATTTCGTCTTAACTCCTCCTGCACCAAATCCGACCACAGTCGTTCCCAATCTCGCAATTTTTCCCTTCCATTGAAAAAGTCTTGATAACTGTGCCAAATCTTGGGAAGTCCTATGAGAGCCAAGCTCACCAAATCATAATCAACCACTGTTATTCACTCGCTCCCCAGTTCATCCCAACATTGGAAAAACTTTTTTATATATTTTGGAATGGTGGCGCCCTTTTCCATCTTGATATTGTTGAGTTTATCTTTGAGCGCCAATTTCCTACGGTCGTTGCTGCTTTGGAATAGATCCATCAAAGCCTTCCACATTGCATATGGTGTGTATTTCCAATGGAGGCTTGAGACAATGTGGTCTCATACTCCCTCCAACAGGATCCTCCTTGCCTTTGCCACTTTCTTTTTCCATGCATCAAGATTTGCAGCATCTGCAGCAGCGAGTTTAGGAACATCTGTGTCAACGAATTCCTTCAATCCATTGCCTTCGGGTACTGCCTCCATCCTGTCCTTCCAAGAAATACAGTTTGAGCTGCCCTTGAGTGCATACTCTAACCTCAATCCATTGAAATCTATTTCGATCTTTAATCAGTTTTAGCACCAAGAAAGTCTTTCTGCAATTTCGAATTCTATCCAGTCATAAACTCAACTCCTGCTTCACTTTTGCAATTTCTTGTGCTCTGTTACCATGAAGAAATTATACAACAAGCATGTATATCTTGTAATTAACCGATATAACAATGTACTAAAGCTAAATACTGAATCGCTTCTACAAATATTTTTCGGAATTAAAAAACACAATCGCTAGTCACATGAACATGAAGAAAGATGAATCACACACAACACATATAATTTCCCAGGGAAATCTTAGAGCTAAAAACCCCACTATCTTCTATTCTATATTAAGCATGGATGAAGAAACAATTACATACAAAAATCTTCTCACAAGGGCCCTCCAGTACTTAGCTAATTGTCTCACACAATCATATGCAAAACTGACCAACACATAGCCAATTCTCAACCTCCAGACAACCTGCCTTGCTTGCGCAATCCCTGATGGTAAAGATCTATAAAAGATAGGAATTATTTCTTGCCTTGACTGCGCAAGTATCATGGGCACTCCAATGGGTGTTTTCCTGCATGGGTACAATTCAATAATCCTACAAATGATAGTCAACTTCCCTTTCACCTAGAACTCAACCGGATCTGACATGCATGCAACTAATAATAGTAAATCCTTAGTTGCATGTGTGATCACTGATTGTGAATAAATTAATATTTAATTCACTAGATATCTCACTAGTGTATCTTCAGTTACAACTAGCACAACTAAGTTTAACTCACTTAACTGAGTTAAACCGATTTAAAACTTGCACCAACTCATGCACCACTACACTTCGAACTCTATTACAACTAGAATTACTCTGCATGCCTCACCAACAACCTCTAACTCAAAATCCACTAGCTAAATAAATTTATCACTTTCAATTAACTCATTCAAGTCCACATTAAGAATAGATTACAGTTTAATGTCCATCTAATTAAGGGATAATCAAAATATACATGCACCCAAAAATATCACTATGGGCCCCACCCTAGTCTGGGTGCTTAATGCATTAGGCGTGGGTGCTGAATCTTCTTGTTGAATCTCAACAGGTGATCTGTTTGAAGAAATGTATGTCATGGCTAGTAGGGGTCCAGTCTAGGACTTATCATGGTTTTTGCAAATACATAATTGTTTCACTTTTTTATTTCATTCCTAAACTTGTCATTGAGTTCTAGGTAGTGGCTTGGGCTATGGGCCTGTAAAAGTGCCTTAAATACCGTCGACGTAGGCATAGTTCTGGGAAATTTAGTCCCTATATGTAGGCTTATGTGTGCGTCCAGAGCCTCCCAGATGCATGGATGTAGGCCTGTGCATGCATCCATGGGGTTTTCCTCATGAAATCTCAGTGGGACCTAAGGGCTAGAGGCCTGGGTGGTTGGGTTAGCTCTTGGGGGTTTTGTTATTGATGTGGAAGGTCTATATGGTGTGTTTCCGTCGGTTCCACTTCCTTAAGGTCATCTACGAGATCAAATCTGATCATAGTAACCTCTCTTCATGTGTTTACCCCGGTTGGTCGATTACTTGGGTAGATGTGGGATGAGGGTTTTACAGAGTGGTATCAAGGCATGGTTGTGCTCCCCTTGGGCGGTGTGTCAATCGTGCATTCATGTTGATTGCATGTGTGTTCCCCATGCTTATGTTGTATGGGATTGTCAAATATGCATGGTGTTGGTCATAGTTGTAGTGGTGTAGCCATGTGAAAGTTGATGGTGACTAGATGTGGTCGCCATGAGCAGATGTCAGTTGTATATGCATTTGTCTTTTGTTATGCATGTCAGTGTCGATGTGTTGTTATGCATGCATTTTCATGGTTAAGGTTGTTGTCCATGAGGTCATTGTATGCATTCTAGGTCATCATGATGCGATTGGTATGGTATGATGCTAATGTGTTGGTTGAGATAGAATAGGAGAAGCATGCCATCAGAGTGCACTTGCAGCACTAAACCTTGGATAAGAGAAAATCTCATACAGGTATTTTATGTTTGGTATGCACGCATGTTAGTTAATGGATTTTTATATGCATGTTTGTCATTTTATTGTTATTGTGGTTACATGCATGGTAGATGCTAGTGAATCAGTGTGGTCATATGCACATGTGTTGAATGGTCATGAATGATAGTAGTGTGTTGTTATGTGCATTGTTGTTGTTGTTTTATGTTAGTTAACTTGATGATTGTGTTATATGTTGGTGATAAGTATGTTATATGTTAATTTTTTTTTGTTATATGTTAGTTAATTTGAAGATTAGGGTTATTGTATTAAGATCTTGATGTTATATGTATCATGCTAATTTGGATTGGCCTATGCAGTTGGTCATTGTTATGACACTCATGTATGTGTCGACTTAATTATGATAGTGTGTTGTAGTAATATAGACTGATTATGCATATGTGATTGTTATGCATGAATGCTATTTTTTTATGAGATTATGGTGTGAACATGTTAGCTAGTTACTGTTATGGACATCATAAACTTATTTATGATTGAGTTGATATGTTGTGAAGTTATATCGTGCTAATCTAGATTGATTGTGTAGACAAGATAGTCTCCTCTGAGATGCATTAAGGTATGAGTTTTCTTATGCCATATACTTGGTGCTTAATTGTTTCATTATGTCATCTATATGGTGTTGAGTGTTGGTGTCTATTATGTCATCTAGTTGATTTATTTGACATGGTATGTTTGCAAGTTGTTTGAATGATTGCTTAATTGCATGATATGAGCATGTGTCTGTAAGATTGCATGAAGTAATGATCTTGTTTTAAGATGATTGTAATAATACATATGTTTTGAGATAGTTGATATGTACTTGAGTGTAAATAGGTGATAGTTGTAGCATTATGTATTATGACTGAAGAATGTGAGTTAATTATTGACTATGACATGGTTGTTAGACGTCGTAAATTTTGATTTTAAATTAATAGATATTGTTGTCTTGATCTTTGGAACATGTGGCTGACATGCGTGTTAAGTTACAGGTTAGGGTGCTTGGCACAACGAGGAAATATAATTGGTATATTTTTATATGTATTTATGCGCTGACAATTGTGTGATTATGGCAATACGATGCAGGGACTACATGGCAAAAGAGTCTGCCATGAAATATTGGAGAAGGATCACATTGAGTTTTCCATCAAAAGCACTAGGGACCCATGGGGATTGAGTCATGGTGTTTGTTGTCAGTCTTGTGCTTCTGGTCTCTTGTGGTTTGTTGTGCTTGATTTGCGGCTTTGTTTATGTCTAGTGTATGGCCATACCTGTAATGTCCCCAAATAAAAATAACAAATAACAAATAATAAATAATATAATATAATATTAAAATAAATAGCAAATAAATAATAACTCAATAATAGTAAATATATAATAAATAATAAGGAGAATAATAATGATAAATAAATAAAATAAGTGAAGTTAACAAAAGTAGAAAAGAATAAAATAAGAAAGAGTTAAACTAAGAAAAATATAAAATAGTAAAAAAAAGTAAAGTGAAAAAAGGAAGAAAAAGGAATAAGATAAGGATGAGTTAAATTAAGAGAAACATTAAATTAAGTAAAACTTAAAATAAATAAATAAAAGTTGCATGTTGACACAAGGAATGTGTGCATGCGGTTCCCTTTCTATTGTTTGGTCTATTTAATAGATGTTGAGGAAGATGAGATTCATCATTCCTTCATCCATTCTCTTGGGAGAAAGGTATTGTGAGACAAAGGATTCCCTAGCAGTAGTATGTTGATCGAGGGCTCGGGGGTGGCCAATTGTAGAAATATTACGTGCAATTGAGCCTACAGTTGGGTGGAGAGTCGTCCCCAATTTTTTTTTGCTGTTAGCGAGATTCAAATATCGTTCAAATTCAGAGTCTTAAGTAATGAATATTGTCATTACAGGTAAGTCATTCTTGCTCGTGTCTAAAATTTCTATGCTAGCTTGTTAATAGTTTTTGTGTTCATTATAAATCATATAAATTGATGTGATTAGTTACATGTAAATTTTGGGGTTGTCACATATGGTATCAGAGCAGGTTTCGACTCTATGTGACCTCTAGTAAACATTTGAGAAAAATACTTCATCAAATTTATCAATAATTTTGCTTTTAGGAATTTAATCAAATAAATTTAAAATAATAATAATTTGAAGATAGAATCAATTACATTAAATTTGGAACTGCTTGCTAGGAATATGAACTGACTTTCTGGAAAATAGGGCTCCAATATTAACTCATATCTCTTGAACCATGATAGTTGTTACAAAACCAAATGAGGTTTTTGTAGATGATAATGTTCTTGGGAGAAGTCTCTCTCAGTTTTTGAAAATTCCTCTCCAGATCCTCAGAATATGTGCCCAACAATCTTATTAAAACAAGAAATAAAAATATTCAAAAAAATAGGTTTTAAAAATTCATTCGAATCTTCCAATACATGACACATGTGAAGAAACTAAAGGATTTTTTTTTGTTATTTGGCTCGCTCTTAACGAAAGTCTCTTTTTCTTTTTCAAAATTCATCCCCTTTTGGTCAGAAATTAATCTTGAAGTGGAACTGTATAAAACCATAACGACTGATATTTTTTTAATATCTCCTAAATGGTAAGCCAATTTGTGCTTATTTTTTGTTACAAAGTGAATATCATTATAATCCTTCTCCAAAAAAAAATTGAGCCAAATCCGACTCATGGATCTCGAGAAAATCCAAAAATGGCTGTAGATGATAGTGGCTTGTTTCTCAAAACCGAGAAGTATTATGACTTGAAATTAAGTGAGTTGATTCATCTCACCCCCATGCATCTACTGTAAAAATTTCATGGAAAATAGGTACACATTTTAGGGGATATGGTGAAAATACAGTGATTGTGTGAAAGCATAGCGCAGAAGCGCAATGCTCCAAGATTATACTATCCCTAGTCATCCCTTGAACTACTAAAAGCACTGGGATGGTGTGAAATGGTCCATATAATGTTGTAAACCAGTGAGAAAGATTCTAGGCCAAACACAAACCTTCAAAATTAAAAATTATTAATTCATTTAAAATTTTAAATAACTTAATAATACTGTGTAATATTACTTTTAAAGCATTCAGATAGAGATAAATACAAGTGTTTGTGTATTATTTATATAAGTATTTATGAATTCTTATAAATATTTGTTTTAATTCTTATTAGTTTTGAAAATATCTAGATTATTATAAAATTAGTGGTTTTTAATTTTTTACACAGTGAACTTAAATTAGTGTTGCTTTCCAGCTATCACAATGCTTAAGTAATAATTAACTTTTTTGTGTTTTTAAGCTCACCATGGATATAAATTCACTTATACTGACATCATGCAAAGCAAATTAAAAAATTATATTAAAAGATTATATAATTATATAAGATATTAGATGGGAATGATAAAAGTAATTATTTAAATACCAATAAAATATGTTTAAGCATATAAATCAAGTGAGCGTATATTTTAATATATATACAATGTGGAAAAATAATATATTAAAATCAATTATTATGTGTTTTCTTAAGTTGAATTAAATACCTTTGGTATATAAAATAGAAAAGTTGTCATTCATTCAATTTGCTTTTGAATGTGCATATCAAAGAGAAAAGTCATGACAAAGAGTTGCAATATAAGCATTAAGAGTGATGAGACTCACTATATATAGTTATAGTTAGTTTAGTGATGTTTACTAGGTTATGACATAAATTCATGTTGACATGGTGAGATTTTTTCTGCAATTAATATTGTAGTTGACATAAAATTATTAGTCTTATATCACATTAAGATAATTTATGAGGGATATGATGAAAGAATAAAGTAAAACATATTTATGGAGCTTATTCATGCATACTAAAAGTTTATTTAGATGTCTTTGCTTTCACGATGTTGCATCTAAAGAGGGAAGAATGGTAATGAAATCTTAACTATGGACATTAATACAAGGCCATTAGATATGAAGTGATATATACTCATATAATGTGCTCAACTATTTGAAGGCATTAGCTATTAATGTAAGATGTGAAGAAATTATAAGAGGTCAAATTTAGAGAATAATGGTACAATTCACTAAAGGTGCACATCAAAGGAATTTAAAACTAGAAGGAAAAATAATTAAAGATAATATGCAACAAGAATGAGATGATGGAATATTAAGTATATAGAGAACAATTTTAAGAAAGGAAGTAAAGTTTCTAAGTTGATTCCCAATACTAGCAATGTAGATTTAATAAAGTTACCCTATGGAATAAAGGCAAAGTAGGAACTTGTAAGTTTTATAATGAAGCTAACAAATGGTAATCTTCATTACTATGACCAATGTAGAATGGGGGAATGAAGGGAAAAGAGTAATATATGAACAATAAAAATGAGTTGGTAGAAGTTTCACAAATGAGTGTAAGTAATCAACATGAGAAACTGGCCTATCTGGGAGCATAATAGAAAGATTTTGTGTCACGTGGTGGAAAATGGACATGGAATTACAAAAAAATTTCATATAAAAACATGATAAGGATCACTGTGAAGTCTAGATGAGATGATTCCTACTAAGGATAAAATATTTCCAATCTATGGATGAAGTTAATTGATCATGATATTGATAAAAGTCATCTCAAGGAAACAACAACAACAAAAAGTATGGTGATGTTGGGTTAAGGAAGTAATTAACCCATGAATTCCTATAGGATGATGATGAATAGGAACAACATTCTTAGTTGGGAAGTAGTAGCAATTTGATAATATGTGTTAAATTGAACCAAGTGAAGAAGTTTCCATTGTTGAAGCTAGTAAATATGGAATATTAGGTAATTGAGACTAGGGGAAAAAATAAACTTATCTATGAATATTCAATATGAGGAAGTGAATGAGTGATTCAATCGAGAATAAAATTATCTTAAAAATATGATGAGTGGATTGAGCAACATGATTGGTAAGGGTTAAAGTGATGACCTATAAATTTAGAAATGTCAAGGTAGGAAGTTTTGAGCACTTGTGATAAACTAGGAAAGTATTTCAAGGATAATGATTGTTTAACTCTTGGAAAAAGAAAGACACTATGTAAACTAATGAGAAAACAATGAGAAAAAATACTATTGGAAATTCTATAATGAGACTTGAGAATAATTGCACATAAATTGGCGGAATAAGTGAGAATCAACTAATAAAGGGTGTACTTGAACAACTTACTAGTGTGTGTTGTTAGTATTGAAATAAGTTAGTGCCAAACACATTGAGCACACCAAATCATTCATAGATGATAATGGTGTAGTGGCTACAAGCATTTCAAAGTCTAAAATAAATATTTAACAAGTGAAAATGAACTTGGAAGAATCCCTAGTCCAACTTGAAGATGGGTGAATCTACGATAAAAGAAATCAAGTGGGAACTTAATGAGATAAGAAAATATTTTAAGATGAACAATGACAATTATACGAGTAATGGATAAATCACTAGGGGACAACAAGCCCTCATGCAGGTGGATTAGGAATAACATATGACTTAAATAAGAACGAACTCGTGTTAAATGTGTCATTTGGATAATCACAATATGTATATAACATAGATCCTAGAGGGATGTTGAACAATCTTAATTCATAGCTGGTATGCATTGTTTATATAAGTAAATGAAATTAATTCATGATAACAATTCTTATAGTGTATTGTTGTTCTATATTTAATAAGTATTGAGATGATTCTCATATTAATGATGTTTCATGATGTGATGGTATGCGGTAAATGGATATAGTTCTGATGATAGGTGGATGATGTATACGTGGTTCTTATTTATTTATTTGTTATAATAATGATGTTGTATGCTTATTATGGATAAGATATGCATAGGGATCATGATGTTATGATATGAGGTATACTGGAATTTTGTTCATTTATTATGTAATGCCATGATTCATATATGTTGATGTTATAACTTATGATGGTATTTCATGATGTGAAGCATGTGGAATCGATACAGATTTTGTGACATGCATGAGCATGCAGTTCTTTACTATTTAGAATATGGTTATTAACAATGAAGTTATATTATCATGATGAAATGCAAGAGTTGGCATGTGAATTATTTTCTATGATGTTATGATTATAACTAATGCATTGGATGCATGTTTGGATGTGGTGATTGGCAACAAATCCAAAAATGGGCCGAGAGGGCTGGTTTATTTGATGATCTCATGGGAGCCCGTACCTATGAGGGAGAATAAGTAACACCATATGGGTTGGGGACAAACTCAATCAACACTACATATTTCAGTGGTTCCTTTTACTTGTATATCTCTTGATGGATAACCTAGACCACCTTGAGGAGGCCAAGTGCCTGATATTGTAAGTCAAGTGCCTGGTATTGGATTGGGATGCAGAAGTCTGGTGGGGGTGTAAGGACTTTGATGCCTGAGGTTGTGCACCTTAGTGAGTGAGGAGAGAGTGAGCCAGCCATTCGAGATACCTGGAGTACTACTGCATGGGGTATTGAGTGGGGTGCCTGCCTTGGAGAAGATGAGGTCTGAGCTGGGCACAAGGCTTAGGGCCAACCTTGGGCTATGGTACATATCAATGAGGCTTATGTCTGGTTCTAAAAGTGGGAAAAATGATAGAGATTACTTGATATTTCCCTGGTGTTCTGGAAACTTTAGATGCCTGTTGGTTATAGTATTTCAACTAAGGGTGTTGGGAAGAAGTGAAGTAATAAACAATAAAGAGGGGGAGTATGTAATGTCTACTAATAATAATAACTAGAAATTGCATCGAAAGGTGCAAAGGAACGCCGGAGGAGTGGGGATTTAAAAATTATTATAGATTTATAGTTATGATCTGCTAACCATGGAGAGGAACCAAATCTCTCCAAATGAATATTTTTCTTCAAATTTTGCACAAAAAAAGAAGTTTACATCTTAAGAGATTTGATCCCTCTCTACACTTAGGAAACTCGAACTTAAAATTGGTCTATCCTTATTTATATTTAAAAAATTAAAAAGATAAACATTTTTCTCAAGGTTTTAAAATATATATAAATTAAAATTATTATAATTTAAAATAATTATATACATACTTTCCATTTTAAGAGTGAGAATTTAATATGAAGTTGGGTGTTCAAATTTGGCTTTAGTTGTTGTCCAGACAAAAATGAAGAGTCGCTTGAGAAGAAAACTGACATCCAAAAAACAATTTAGGAACTGTGAAGTTTGTTTTGGTGCACTCAAACATAGGAGAAGTTTGATTAAAAATAAATAACAAGTCAATGTGTGAAACACAAGAAAATTTATTTCAAGTGAATAATGGATTTAGAAGACTGTCATAATTGTAATATATATATATATATATATATATATATATATATATATATATATATATATATATATATATATATATATATATATATATATATATATAATGTAAGAGAAATTAAAATTCAATTTAAAAAAAAATGGTTGTATTTATAAAATATAAAATTAAATTTTTAATAATGGATAGATCACTATTAAGTAACTTAAAATGAAAGGCAACTCTTCAATCAATCAAATTATTTTCTTAATAAAAATTACGACCACTTAACTTGTATATAGATGATTAAAAACTTGAAATGAGATTGACAAAGCCTATGCTACCCTTATTTAATTTTTAAGTAAATCATTATTGTGAAGGCCCGCTGCAATAATAATAATTGTGGTCATTCAATGCAAGATGGACAAGGTCCACTACGTTTTTTGTTATGATTAAGACCAACCACATAGTTCACTTAGAACAAATATAGTGCACTCTCTTAAAATAATCCCACTAAGTAGCTAATGTGTGGTTATAATTAAGATTCTCTAGCTAGCTATAAACAAAGATTGATTCTTCCTTATATGACATCATGTATTGGAGTTTAACTCATTGAGAAGTTGCCCCTCAAAAAGACAAGTGAACATAAGTTGATCCTTTCATAAAAGGAATTTTGTATGGTGTTACCTATCTTAAATATTTGAGATTGAAAAAAGTGTTGAGCATTTCTAATATTTTGTTTCTAATTTATTGTCACAAAAATATAATTATATTATTTCCATGATATCCTTCACATTTACGTACATGTAGGTAAAGCTTATTTTATTTTAATATTGATGAAAATCTACACAAAGCATATATTTTATTTTTTAATTATGATGTCATTCCATCGAGAATAAAACATGAGCCTTCTCGTTTAAATTATTTACAATTGATGGTGATCCAATGGTGCGGTCAATAGCAGGTGCATTTTAACAATGTATATTTCCTTTTGAAGGGAGAATTAATCATTAATTATCATAGTTATCGAACTTTCAAATATCTAATGGTACTCATTCGGTGAGATCCATGGAGTGATAATTCATTTCGAAGCATAATTTGAATATGTGTTAGCACAACTCTTACGGTCCAATTGTGATTCATTTAGGAGTGAAAAAAAAATTCAACCTATATCATATCATTTATGCTTACAAAATATCCAACAATGGATATGTGTGACTATTGGAGAATCACAATGTTTTTCAAAAGGAAAAGAGAATGGTAGACAACGAAAAAAGGATTTCCTCAAAAATAATCCATAGGTTGACGTGTGAACATAGAAAACCTTTTACAACATTTAAAATGGTTTTGGATAGTACGTTGTGAATCTGAAATCAAGAATATTGTTAGTTTTGTAAGGGAAGTTTTGGCATTTATTTCTTATTGTTTTTTACAATAATATTTTACAAATTTCAATTATCAATATTTGCAACGTGGTAAATGGAGAACGTGGAAAAAGGTGATTTCGCCATCCTTCTTCATTATTTTTCTCTAAGGAGCTTAGAGAAGTTTCAAGCTTAGCGAAGAGCACATTTTGTATATTGGAAACTTTGTTAAAAGAGGTAAATATTAGGATATATTGAAAACTTTGTTAAAATAGGTAAATTAGCGTATATGTATTATATTATTTTGGTAATTAATGTCATCTGTTGTATGTGCACTTACTTTCTTCCAGCTTCAATGCAATGGACAAGCAAATGTAGTGTCTTGGGTATAAGTTACCTTTTTAATAATAAGTTACCTTTTTAATAATGGGTAGTGGTTTTAATTGCTTCTGGTTAGAACTTTAAAAATTGCCACTCTCTGAGATTCCATTGATTTCAAATTACAACTCCCATTTTCGTTAGAACTTTAAAAATTATCATCTCCTCTCAAATTCCAGTGTTTTCAAATTCCGACACCGAGACCTCTCCCTTATCCCACGCGGATGACATCAAATTGTACAATGCAAAAGCCAATGGCTGAAAGCACTAGTGACGCACCACTGGTTGTCATTTCCCATTTAAAACAAATACATGTCAAACATGCTTACCTCATGAAAAACTGCACAACCGAAAATGTCATGGGGATGCATTGACATGATCAACACGCTTCATTATTGCGACAAGTGTATTAACCGATGGAGCTTTTCATGTTGAATGAGTCATAAGATTTGTATATTTTAGATTGAATAATTTAGTAACCCAAAGTAACAGAGAATGGAAGACTTGCAGGGCAGCCTTGCGCTAAGAATCACCCTCCTCTGAGCCCAGTTAGCTTCATTGGGAGAGTTGTTATTGTCAGTGAATTTCCAAGAGGCAAAAAATAGCAAGGATTTGAGCTTGGCCGAGTGATTTTCCTCCACAGAAAATTCTTGTTTGTATAACCTGAGAATATTTAAATACAATTAGAGAAAACAAAATCAAAAGCTTGTAATCTACAACCTTTTCTACTTCTTACGTTTTTTGCATAGTAGGCAATGGCAACAACTGCTGCCAGAAATTTTTTACAATGGAAAGTCTATTCTCGCGCTGGTTCCTTCAACGTCGATCTCCTCCCAACAGGCATCAAATTTAAGGTTATTCTTGCTCATAAAAGTTGCGACACTGATTTTCTTATGAGGTTTTCACCTTCGGTAGGCTTGAATGATGGAGTACGTGGGGAGATTTGACACATTGGAGATCCCTTAGCTTATCAAGGAAAATGGAAAGCGAGCAGCGGATTGCGTAATAGTATTTGTCTGCGAGGGATTTTTCGACTCCAAGAGGGTATTTGACCTCAAACAAAAAGTCGATGGAGTTTGTTTCAACCCGTGGTAGGGATTGCAACATGATGATTATAGTTACAGGAAAGAATATGAAATGATAGGTGGAATAAATGAAGCTTATGAGTATAATTTGGTAGAAGGAAAAGACTCCTCAGACTAAATGAAGCTTATGAGTAGAATTTGGCAGAAGGCGAAGACTGCTCGGAAATGAATGCAAAGGAATTGTTTCAGAGATCTCTAGGTGATGTGGATTATACGCCAAGGACAACTCGAAATGTGTCTTTGGGTGTTTTTGGATGTCGAGGATGGTGAGGAACCTTCTCCAACAAGCCTCTTTTTTTTTTTTTTTTACTATCAAAATTTCATTTGTGAATTCATTTTATTGGTGTGCATAAAATTCAAAGTGGAATCGGAGTTGACATTGAAAATTTATTTATGAATTCCTTTTATTGTTGTGCATACAATTCAGAATGGAATCAGAGTTGACATTGTTGTGTAAATTGTTAACTAATGGAAACTACCTCAGTGAATAATTAGGTTTACTTTATTGAAAACTATCTTAGTGAAGAATTAGGTTTACTTTACTTGTTTTGTTTTTTTCGTCCAATTTTTGAATATTTGTGATAAAACATTACATAAGGAATTTGATCCATCGAAATTTTTGTTATGGCTATCTCAAAATGATATTTGCAATCATCTTCTACTTATTTGAACTGTGATAAAGAAGTTTGAAGCAAACCTAAACATATCTTTGTCAATTCTGAGTTTCCCAGGAACGAGAGAGTGTTATAAAATGTGTCATTTTTAAATTAATCTCTAAGCAGTCAATCTTAGAGTCATTTATATAAAGGAATAGAATTATGCGGGTGTTTGCAACAATATTTCTGAAAGACATGCCATTTTCCATTCTTCACATTGAATGGATTTTATCTTATACGGTGAACATATACCATGGATCGTTTGGTTAGAAATTGCTCGAGGAGAGGAGATTGTATGCTCACTTTGGATAGTTTGGGAACTGATTGCAGAAATCGTGGGCTTTGTATTGTGTGATTGTGAAAAGGTTTGAGTATATTTGGCGAGCAACAACTTGGGCAATACTAGATCAGGTTTTTGGGTTGGTATTTCAGCTTTGTTTGCAATATATAATATTTTCAGAGGATAAGATTTACATTTGAGTTGGGTTGAGCTTCTTTTGCAATGGCAGGAAAATTGAGTTTCTTTTGCATTGGCAGGAAAAGGTATGATTTCCTCCTCTAATTCTACAATCATTGCTATGAGGATATTGTGACAGGTTTTTTGCTTCCTTGAGTTGGAAATGTAGATCTCCAAAGACCACAATAAAAACTATTGAATATTCCTTTAAGGAATTGACGAATATACAACGTTGTCAATGTGGAGAAGGGGTAAATGTGGACTCGAATCAAGGTAGCTCTAGGAGTGGTGGGTGCGTGTATGGGTATGAGAGACATGTGGTAAATAAGTGGTTTGTGTGTGTATGGGCATGAGTGACATGTGGTAAAAAATTAAATTATTTGCTGGAGGACATCGAAAATACGAAGTGGTGATTGGTTAGGACGACGAAAATATAGGGCAGGCATTTGTTGGGACAAACCATGTTTGCCCAGCCAAACCCGATAAAGATAACACCTTCGGTGTAAACATGGAGGGTAAAAGTGAAGCTTGTCTTTAATCCGTTAGTCTCTCAAATAATGAGTTGAGCCGTGACAATGACATTGAAAAGAAAAGTGGTATCCACGTGTCAAAATAGAATTGGTTAGAAAGGTGAAAATAAAAATCTATGGTTGGGTGGGTTGAACAGTGTTTTCCCACCCAATATCACAAAGAGAACCTCTCCGGCCTAAAAATAACAAATAATATAATATAATATTAAAATAGTAAATAAATAATATGTCAATAATAGTAAATACATAATAAATAATAAAGAAAATAATAATAATAAATAATAAACTAGAGTTCTAAATAAAAATATATAAAAGTAAACTATAAAAAATAGTAAAAATAAGTGAAGTTAATAAAAGTAAAAAGGAATAAAATAAGAAAGAGTTAAACTAAGAAAACTATAAAAATAAGAAAATTTAATAAAAAGTGTCGACCTCGTTCTTTTGCATGTGATTACTACCGAAAGAATTTCTACAAATTTATATTATGGATCACAGAAGCTTAGATTCCAAAAGTAAAAATGAATAAAATAAGAAAGAGTTAAATTAAGAGGAACATTAAATCAAATAAAACTAAAAATAAAGAAATAAAGTTGCATGTTGACACATGGAATGTGTGCATGCGGTTCCCTTTCCATTGTTTGGTCTATTTAATAAACGTCGAGGAAGACGAGATTCATCATTCCTTCATCCATTCTCTTGGGAGAACGATATTGTGAGCCAAAGGATTCCCTAGCAGTTGTATGTTAATTGAGGGCTCGGGGGTGGCCAGTTGTAGAAAGATTACGTGCAGTTGAGCCTACGGTTGGGTGGAGAGTCATCCCCAAAAATTTGTTTTGATTAGCGAGATTCAAATAATGTTCAACTTCAGAGTCTCAAGTAAGGAATATCGTTGTTACAGATAATTCGTCTCTGCTCGAGTTTTTCAGAAAAATCTATGCTAATGAGTTGAATAGTTTTTGTGTGGATTATTAATTGCATATTTGATATAATTAGCTGCATGTTAAATTTTGGGGTTGTTACAATACCACCTTGTTGCGGTGTTGTATTGTTATTGATTTTCATGGTTTTCTTCTTGTCGTTTCTTGTTCTTTCCTTTCGTTTGAGAGTCTTCGGAATTTTTTGGGGAAAGAGGAAAGTAATGGAGCTCAGGGAGAGTTGTGTGGTACCCAACTGGGAATGAAAGACACAGATGAAGCTTGGTGCATGAGTAAGTGCATCGGAAGATAAGAATATGACAGTTGGTTGGACTGGTTCGGTCCACTGTGGTAAATGGACGGTGGCTATATAAACATGAGAAAGGAAACAAAAAAGGTAAAAAAAATGGACCTGAGGTGTTATATGCCTAGGCTAGGTTGGGAACTGTTGTTCTCAACGTTTTTCTCGTTTTTCTTGAAATTGTGCCTGTTGTGTACGAATAAAAGAAGTTCTCTTAACCTAGACCTTATGATATCTATCAATTGTGTTTTTATCATGATTATGTTGATGTTTATATATGTATGCATGTATGTATGTCATGTCTAACAGGGTCTCCATGAATCATGATTTTTTAATGCTAATGTTTATATGTATATATGTGTGTATGTATATTGTTTTCTGACAAGATCATGATTGTTTTATGCTAATGATTATATATAAGTATTTATCTATGTCACTGTATGATATGGTTTCCAAGGATCATTCTTGTGGAAGAATGATTTCTTATGTAGGTGAATGGCATGAAGAGGTTCTTTGTCTTATGAGGAATCAAGTGGGAAGAGTAACCCTGACAGATCTATGAGGTCAGTATCATGTGGACATGTATTGATATTATATCCTTGTACCATGCCTATGTTTATATTATGGGCAAGTAATATTGAGGGGTGCACCAGAAAAGTGAAAGTAGTATGTTTTCGGCATGCTAGGATAAGCATGGACAATGGAAAGACACTAGAAGCAAGGTTGCTTGTGGGGTCAGTGTGTGGCCTATGGATGTGCAGTACTCTTTTTGTGTATATGATGCACATGTGTATATTCAATGATTGTACCTATGGTGATGTGTACATGTAACATATGTAGTATTGTGTACATATGATGTTGTATGTCTACTGTATATATGGTGTTGTGTGTATATTGCATATGCAGTGCTAGGTATAGATGGTGCTATGTACATTTTGGATATGCGGTGTTGTGTACATAGAGTATTGTGCACTGTGAAAATTTCAATTCTTAAATTCTACTACAGTTATAGATTTATTTCTCCTACTTATTTCCACAATAAATTATTTACAAAACCCTTACAATAAATTTCTAAATAAACACTACTGCAGTTATCAACCAAGTACATATAGAGAAAAGAATAGTAAAATACAAGCACAAGAACTAATCACAAGGACACAGTTATGTTTGGATATTTTTCCCCGGAAAAACCCAATGTGAGAAAACTGGTGCAACAGATGAGGGTTTATATATTAATCTTCAACAATAAATTATTTACAATGAAATACTAGCAGAAATAACTAAGAAACCTTTTGAGATACACCTGAGATAATTCTTCTCTGGACCTTCGGATAATTTCCAACACTTGAGGGACTCACTGGCCCTCCCTGCGCACCTCTCTGCGTAGAGCCAACGTAAGATTGCATCACAACTATGTGAGGCCTCCGCGCTACTCTTGAGTGTTGTCTCTCTTCCCTTCTGCATCATTCTTTCCTTGAGCCCTAACACTGTTGATGCCCTCTTCTTCCTCCACCCTGCGAATCTCCCTCTGTAATCGAATTATATTCCTTCGAAATAGACTTCCCTCAGTTTGTTGAATTTTTGCTCGGCTTACTTTCCAAGTGACCCTCAAGCCTTATTTATAATATTCTCATTGATAAATCAATGACCCAGAAGTCTAATCAATGGCTAAGATTAAAAATTGACTTGATCTTCATTCTCTAGAAGATTCACAGTATGTTTTATTAATACCCATTAATTATTTATTTTCCCTAAGTTTAGACTTAGGGTGTCCATTAAAATAATTAATTATTTTAATAAAACATGAACTGAGTTGCATTTCCATAAACGGTTTCTGTATTCTTTGGAATACTGATGTCTAAGTCTCCTCACCAAACTTGAGACTTAGATCACTTTCTGATGCTACAAAAATCAACACTCCCTCTTCGCGAGGAAAGTGTTCTAGCAATTTGCCTGCTGCATACTACTCTGAACTTGAAGCATCCTCTACACTGATGATGCTTGGCTGTTGTTGCTCCTCATCTGCTGCGCTGCTGCCTTTTTTTTTGCTGCCATGACACTGCCACTGTCATTGCCTCATATGTACTGCAGCTCCCCGCATCTGTCCATTTTTGTTACTGAAATGGATTCTCGATAATTCCCATCTTCTCTCTGAATTAGACAATATTTTTCTTTCCCAGATCTTTAATGAGGATGTCTGCCACCTTTTCTCCTAATGGAGTGTACTGCAACTGTATAGCTCGTCGGTGGACACATTCTCTGATGAAATGATAGGATTTTCAGAGAGCTTGCTGTAACTTTGATTATCACATAGAATGTTAGTTGCTTCCATCTTTTCCTTGAGTAGTTTGACAAGAAACTTCCTAACCCATATGGCCTCACACGAAGCAGTTCTTGCTACCATAAATTCCGCCTTAGCTGAACTCAGAGCCACAGATTTATGTTTCCTGCTGCACTAGGAAGTCATTCTTGATCCAACATTGAAATAGTACCCACTGGTACTATTCCGATCTACTGGGCTTCCAGCCCAATCTGCATAAGTGAACCCACTCCATCTGACATCATTGCCTCAGGTGTATCTCAATCCAAGCTCGACTGTTCCCTATAGATATCTAAGAACATGCTTGGCTTCTGCCCAATATTCCCTCCTTGGTTCCACCATGTACTAACTGAGGGTGTTGAAAACATAATAGATGTTTGGCCTCGTGTTGACCAGATACATCAGGGACCCTATGAGCTACCTATACAAGGTAGGATCTACCTCATCATCGCCGGAAGTATCAATATTCTTCCAGTTGGTGATCATTGGTGTAGTCATGGGTCTACAGTCCTCCATCTTGAACCTCTTCAATATTTCTTTAGCATATCTCCCTTGACCAAGGAATATCTCACCCTTCTGCTGCCAAACTTCCAACTCTAGAAAATAATGCATCAGCCCCAGATCCTTCATGTATAATTCTGCAGCTAAATTATCCTTGTAGTCCTTGATGAGCCTAGATAAACATCTTGTTATGAATATATCATCTACGTACAACACTAGTATCAGAGGCTCATCCCCTACTCTCAGATAGTAGAGATTGAGATTTGCGTCACTCTTGACGAATCCCATCTTCTTCAAGTAGCCATCAATTCGACCATACCAAGCTTTAGGGTCTTGCCTAAGTCCATACAAGGCTTTCTAAAGCCTACACACATGAGTCTTATTCTCATGTGTCTCAAATCCCTCTGGTTGTTCGATATATACTTCTTCTTCTATCACCCCATTCAAGAATGCAGTCTTGACGTCCATCTGGTGGATCTCCCATCCCATCTACGAATCAAGGGATATCACAGATCTAATAGAATTATATCTAGCTACTAGGGTGAAGGTCTCTTCATATTCCATCCCTTTCTTCTGAGCATACCCCTTTGCCACAAACCTGGCTTTAAATTTGTCTATGTCTTTAAATTTATCTACGCTGCCATTTGCAGAATATTTGATCTTGTAGATCCATCTCGAACCCACAATTGATCTATCCTAAGGCCTAGGAACCACTTCTCAGACATCATTTGTCATGATGGAACTGCACTCTTCCACCATTGCATCTACCCACACATGATGCTGAGTTGCCTCCTGAAAACTAGAGGGTTCCCCAACCTGGGCTACTAAGGCTTGGTATCTGTCTAGTTGACTGCGTTGCCTCTTCTCATTTATAGGGGCTCCGAAAAACTCCTCTGCATCCCTCAGAATTTTTCATAATTCCCTGCTCATCCTACCACTGGTAGTGGGTGGTTCTACCTTCTCCCCCTCCTGCAAATATTCTGAAGATGAATTAATTTGATCCTTTTTCCTTGGAGAAGCACTTGGGCTATCCTTTGTTGGTCATAGTGGCAAGACCAGTGAGTCATCTTCAAACTACGTTGCTGAAGGCATCTCTCGGGATTTCTTGAAAGATATTTCCTCCATGAACTTTACATCTTGCCTCACTAAAACCTTCCCGCTACCAGGAATGTAGATTCTATAAGCCTTATAATTTTCACTGCATCCCAGTAGATACCCATTTTCCGCAGTCCTATCCAATTTCTTCCTCTTCTCTTCAGGTACATGGCAGTATGCCACACTACCAAAGATCCTAAAGTGGCTTACTCTTGCCTTCTTACCAGTAAAGACACTTTCTTGAGTTATCTTACCGATTGCATTGTGAGAATCCTATTTTGAACATATATAGTTGTGTTACAAACTTCATCCCACAAAAATTTGGGCATGTCTTGATCATACAACATTGCTCTTGCAACCTCCACAATAGTTCTATTCTTCCTTTCTACAACTCCATTCTTCTATGGATTATATGGAGAATTCCACTCTCTTCTGATGCCTTCCCTTGCGCAGAATTCTGTGAAGTCTTTATCAATGTATTCTCCACCATTATCTATGTTGAGATTAAACAAGAATATCCTAGTGAAAATTATGCACCTACACTAGGATGGAACCTCAGGCTATCTTTAGGTGGATGTCTATTTATAGATGCATGAGAAAATTCTACTTATATATGAGGTCTATTTATAGATGTATGTGCAAGTTCTATTTATATTTTGCATGTCTATTTATAGATGCATGTCGGGTATTATTATCTCTTAATATTATTTGGAAAATAAACAATAATCTATTCTTAATGAGCACTTGGAAATAATTAATTGAAGTGGAAAATAAGTTAGCTAAGTGAATTTCGAGTTGAGTGGTTGGTTGGTGCGACATGCAAGTGGACTTAGTTGAAATTGAGTGATTCGAAGTTGTAATAGATTTGGAAGTGTAGTTATGAGAGTTGTATAGTTTAACTCAGTTAAGTGAGTTAAACTCAGTTGTGCTAGTTGTAATTGAAGATACACCAGTGAGAGATCAAGTGAATTAATTATTAATTAATTCAAAATTAGTGGTCTCACAAGAAACCAAATATTTACTACTATTAACTACATGCATGTCAGATCTAGTGGAGACGTAGTTGAGATGTAGGTGAAAGGGACAGATTGACTATCAATTGTGACATTAACAGTTGCGCACATGCAACCAGACACACATTGGATGTGCCCATGAGTATTGCACAGTCAAGGCAAGCAGGATTCCACTCATTTAAGGATTGCTATCAGCTGGTATTGTGAAGTGGAGGCAGGCTGTCTGAAGGTAGTAAATTGGCTAGGGAACTTGCCAATTTTTGTATGACAATGTGAGACAGTTAGCTATTGTACTGAGAGCTCTTGGATTGGAGCTTTGTATGTAAGTGTTTCATGATCCATGATATAATAAATAATAGAATATAGTGGGGTTTTTAGCTATATGCCTTCCCCAGAGTAAACTATTTGTGTTATGTGTGATTGATATTTCTTCATGATATTGATATTGGCGATTGTGTTTTAAATTCCACAAAGATTTTGTAGAACCAATTATGTATTTAAAAGTGGCATATAATTGTTAGATTAGAAGAATATAGGCAATACACATTTTGTATTGAATTTATATATGGTATCGGAGCACAGAAGATTGCAATTTTGAAGCAGGAGTTGAGTTTGTTGGTGGAAAGAATTCAAATTTGTATAAATAATTTATTGGTGCTACAGTTGAGTTAACATCAAAATGACTTTCAATGGCTTGCGGATAGAGTATCACTAGAGGGAAGCTCAAACTATATTGCTTGGAAGGACAGGATGGAGGCGGTGCTCGAAGATAATGGCTTGAAGGAATTCATTGACAGTGATGTTCCTAAGCCTGCTTCGACAGATGCTGCATTACTTGATGCGCAAAAGAAAGTGGCAAAGGTAAGGAGGATTTTGTTGGAAGGTGTACGAGACCACATTATCTCAAGCCTTCATTGGAAAGCCACACCATATGCTATGTGGAAGGCTTTGACGGATATTTTCCAATGTAGCAGTGATCATAGGAAATTGGCGCTCAAAGATAAGCTCAGGAAGATCAAGATGGAAAAGGGCGACAACATTCCAAAGTATCTCACGAAGTTTATCCAATATCAGGATGAAATAGGGAGTGTGGGAATAACTATTGTTGATGATGATTTGGTGAGCTTGGCTCTCTTGGGACTTTCTAAGAGTTGGCACAGTTACGAAGACTCAATCAACGGACAGGAAAAATTTCCAAATTGGGAACAAATGTGGTTGGATCTGGTGTAGGAGGAGTTCAATCGGAACACCAGATATGGCTCTTCATCAAAGCATGATATGAAGAGGATTGTGCTTTGGCTACCAAGGAAAATAAGGGGAAAAGGAAGAAATTCCATTCTAAATCTGAGTCTAAATGAAAGAAGACGGATATGTCCAAGATGAAGTGTTTTCAATGTCACGAACATGAGAATATTGCTACTAACTGTCCATAGAAGAAGAAGAACAAGAAGGCTGGTGGAGTTGCAGCTGGTGAGGCCCTTGCCTCGCAATTTGAACTTGAATTCTCCTTGATCACATGCATGGTGTCAAGTGCAATGGGATCCGTGTGGTATTTGGATAGTGTCGCTTCCTTTCACATGACGGGAGATAAGGATATTTTCAGTGACTTGGAGGAGAAAGATCTCCAGATGCATATAGAGATGGGCGATGATGGAAGATACAATGCCACTGGTATTGGTACCATTACCTTTCAGAGGGAGGTAGGTAAACCATTTCAATTGAAATATTTTATGCATGTTCCAGGTCTGACGGAAAACTTAGTCTCAGTCGCAAAGTTGGAGGACAAAGGCTATGATTTTTTTTTTTTTCAGTGATGGAAAATATTTCCTATGAAAAAAAAAACGGGTCAAGCCAAGAGGATAGGGATTCGAGTTAAGAATCTCTACAAGCTGGAGATAGATGGCTGTGCTGTCATGATGAGCAAGGCGGAAAAAGTGGTGAGCCGGGATGAGGGAAAATTATGGCAGCAAATAAGGAATTCGAAGAGAACTCATAGCGCCTCATAACACACAAAAAAATGGGGCCGCAAAGAGGAATAACAGAACTATCATGGGTGCAACATGAGCGATGTTGCATGATCAGGGCCTACCAATGCATTTGTGGGCGGAAGCATGCAACACTGCAGTTTATGTGCAAAACCGTTAGCCTCATAGAGTACTTGGCATGAGTACACCTGAAGAATCTTTCACTGGTAAGAAACCGGATGTTTCACACTTTAAGATTTTTGGCTCATCTGTTTATGTGCATGAGACCAAGGATGCCAGGAAGAGGTTGGAGCCGACTGCTGAAGTTGGGATATTTGTGGGGTACACAGAAACACCCCAAAATTATCATGTGTATTTTCCAAACAGTCGAATTACTGTGGTGCGACGGGATATAAAATTTGATGAGGGGAAAGACATGTGGTTGTCGCTTGAGAGGGAGCTAGAATTGCATGTGGAGGAGGAACTGTTGGTTCCAAAAGATGAGTCTCTAGATGTGGATCAACCACAGGAGGAGGTTCATGGAGTGGAGGATTCCACTCACATAGAGAAAACCATTAGAAATGGAAAAAGGCGCACCATAAAAGCTGATAGGTTGCGAGTTGATGCTGCACAGAATGTAGGAGCCCCTACTTCACAATGCAGACAAATACAATCTCCTGACCGATTTACTGGATACATGGATCTCATGAGCAAATGTATTGTGACTAATCCATCTTCCTTTCAGGAAGCAGTGTAGGAGCCCACATGGGTAGATGTAATGGTGGAGGAACATGAATCCATTGTCAAAAACAGTGCTTGGGAAATTGTTCCAAGGCCGGTTGATAAATCAGTGTAGGTTCAAGATGGATCTACAAGGTAAAGCAAGCTGCTGATGGGAGTGTTGAGAAATACAAGGCCAGATCTGTGGCTCGGGGCTTCTCACATATCAAGGGGATAGATTATGAAGAAACCTTTGCACTTGTCGCAAGGTATTCTTCCATAAGGACCATCCTTTCTCTCTCAGTGTAGGTGGGCTGGCACATTCATCAGATGGATGTGAAGATTGCATTTCTCAATGGGATCATTGAGGAAGAGGTGTACATAGAGAAACATGAAGGATTTTATATCTTCAATAGCAAGTCACATGTGTGCCGACTCAAAGAGCGTTGTATGGGTTGAAGCAAGCACCCCATGCTTGGTACACTCAAATAGACAATTATTTCACTGGATTGGGCTTCACCAAAAGTGAAGCGGATGGAAACCTATAACAAATTGTGGTCGAGGGTAAGATTTTAATCATTGTTCTTTATGTTGATGATTTAATATTGGCTGGCGATGAATAGTTGATACACTCATGCAAGGAGGACCTTGCAAAGGAGTTCGAGATGAAGGATATGGGCCTCCTTCATTATTTCCTTGGATTGGAAATATGGTAGCGAGATGTTGAAATTTTTGTGTCTCAAGGCAAGTATGCAAGGGAGATATTGGGTAAGTTTCACATGGAGGGCTACAAACCCATGGATACTCCTCTTCCAAGAAACTGGAGGAAAGAGGATGCTACTTCTGGAGAGGTAGTGGATGCTACTGTCTATCAACAGTTAGTGGGTTCGCTAATGTATCTGGTGAACACAAGACCGTACATTTGATATGTGGTTAACCAGCTAATTCAAGCGATGGTTAAGCCTACCAAGCTATTTTTTAAGGCAGGTAAACATGTCCTGAGATACCTAAGGGGCACATCTGAGTATGGCTTATGGTACAGACAGACAGATGAGGTGAAGTTACATGGATTCACGAATGCAGATTGGGCAGGCAGCCCATCGAAAAAAAAAATCACACCAGGGGGGATATTTAGCATTGGATCTACACTTGTTTCTTGGTAAAGCAGGAAGCAGAGATCCGTGGCACTTGGTTCAATGGAAGCGGAATGCATGGAAACGATTCAAGCTGCATGTGAAGCTATCTAGATGAGAAATATCTTGGTTGGTTTGTTCGGTTCTCATTTAAATATGAAAATGATTCATTGTGATAATTTTCAGAAAATTATATATTACAGAGCAATGCAACACATAAAATATGCGGAAAACACAAGAACACAAAACACATAAAACCATAGAGACACGGATATACGTGGTTCACCCAGTTTTGGCTACGTCCACCCCGAACAACCAATCCTTCCTTTCTATTATCCAGCAAAATGAAGAGACACAACCTACATCAGATTCGTTGTAATATCCTTTGTTCCCTCTCACATTCTCCCTCTCTGTTTCTCGCTCTAAGAATACGCATACAATACACAGCCGCAATACAATGCCCTCATACAAGCGAGGGGTTGCCTTCTAGGGCAAAAAACCCTAAACTAAACATAACTTCTACCATCAGATCATTCGCCTAATGAATGGCCCAGATTGACTAGAAATTACTATACTTTTACAAGGCAATTTTACATCTGTTTTTAGCTTCGGGGGCGCTACCCTCGAAACCCCCCGCTAGGGGGGGGGCTCCATAAAGTCGCAGCCGCTCCTCCTGGACCCCCCAGGCAACGTTTAATTACGGGGGTTCAATGATGTGATACAAAATAAACAAGATAATCAAGATCCACACCCAACAATAATCAGAGTTGCATTAAATCTCGATTAATATTGTGTTTCATGGTAGATCTAAGCATATAGATATCCAGTATCATCATATCAAAGATTGTGTGCAGAGTGTTGGGGTTCTCATGTTTTGGCCAGATTGGCAAGACCAAAAGATGAGACAACACCATAACCACTTTGGGGCCCTAGGATCTAGCCCTCCTGGACCTGGAGAGGGATCTCTCCAATAAAACAAAGAATGGTATATCTTTGAAGCTCAAATGAGATATTAGGCTAGGTATGAAGCACAAAGGGGGTTTAAAATGATTTGGTTGGTTGGTTGCTGGGTTGGTCATGAGATCATAGACTGGGAAGGTAATGCGAAGAAAGGAGAAAAATAGCTGGATGTTTCAGCAAAAAGGATAGGTGAAGAGAGTGCCATCCATTGGGCTATGGAGTCATGAAAGGTAATTACATGCAACAACTAGCCAAGGCTTTCAGAGGGCAAGTCATCTACACTAAAGGATATTTTTAGATAGATGTGGAATGGAACATTAAGGATTGAAAGTGAAAGAAGGAAAGACACCCAATTTCTGTCTATAGATCAGGTCAGAGGTCATTTAACTCCAGACCTGCTTGGACATACTCAAAGGAAGCTCTCAAAGGAGGGACAAAGGGGCAGCTTGTAGATCGGACTAGAGGTCATTTAACTCTAGGTCAGCTTTAGCATACTCCAAGGGAAAAAACAGAGATAAGTTTAAAAGAGCCAGGGTCTATAGATCAGAGAAGGACTTTGAACCTTCAATGCTTTGACACCAGCAAGAAAATCCAAGTAGCAAACCCCGAATTCATACATCAGCTAGTAGGCAATAACATCTGCTACACTGGTTAAATTAGCTGAATTTACTCTTAGATTCAGAATCGGCAGAAAACATTAAAGGCAAGGAGAGCAGAAACATAGGGTACCTAACAAGGGTAAATCCTATGCCAGATTTCTGATGCAAGCCAGCAGAAAATGAAACAGTATGAAAATGTAATAAACAGTGTTAGAAAAACATCACCAATAGTAATAGACCAGGATCCTGTGAAATTTGCTTGATTAATTGCTGCAAAACCAGTCACATAATCTGAGCTCAATGGATAATACAGTCTAGACTTTCTCCTCCCAGCCTACTACATTACAAACTACTCTGCTACTCCCTCCCAAGACTGTTCTAACAGTCAAAATGAATCCCTCTAACAGCAATCGGCAACAACCGAACAACAACCTTTACAATATGTCCTCGGGAATTCCTATAGGAGAAGAGAATAACAATGGTAGGTGATATTCATTAAATGGATCTCATTAAGACAGAGTGGAGAAAAATTTCATGCCCACTCTGCTTAATGGCAATCTGCATCGCTATAAGTACTTTTGGCATGGTCTGGGAGACTCTGTCAAGCCAAGATTGACCTCTGATGTTTCATGAAGCCCTTCTGGCTGTAAGGCCCTCTGTCTTGTCCTCTGAAGCAAGTAAGGTGACTGAAAGGTCTTCAGGTCTCCATGCTTCCATAACTGCGGTCTTTACAGTCTTTAATAAGCCTCTGTCGATGTAATTAATCATTTCTGGGCTCGAGGAGGCATGGAGACTGATGTAGGAAGGTGTCCTTTTGGAGAAACGGTGCTCTGCTGATGCATACGCAGATATGACTCATCGTTGTGCTTCTTGGTCTTCAAACTGCGCTTCTCCCTTTGAATGCGGGATCAAGCGTTAATTATATCAATAATAAGAATTAACCCATTTTAATCCCTTCTGCTGATATGCTGGGCTGATATAACGGTCTCTCTGTGATTCCTGTACATTTAAATAAACTTGTTATGAAATCTCAGGGGTGATGGAAGAGATGTCGTGGAGGCCGGAGGAATGATGACGGAGCAGTGGAGAACAGTGGAAACAATGAAGAGTGGCGGAAGAAATGATCATTAGTGTAAAGCCCAAAGATCAATGCTTGGGCGAATTACAAAGGAAAACACAGAAAAACAATGAAACAGAGCCTTTGGATGTGGGACCTGGCGTGGGTGGAGGGCGATTCATTTAGGACCATCGGATCTTAGGAAGAGATCGACGGCGGAGGTTTAAAGTTGAAGTTAATAAGGGCTCCGATTGAAGAAAACTAATGGGGGGCGTGATTAGATCCCAGCCGTCAGATCTAAAGAAATGGACGTCTAAGATCGAATCGGCAGATCGCAATCGGGGGCACAGGGGTTGACACTTTTAAACTTTGTGATTGCGATGGCGCAATTGAGCACTGGCCGTTGGATCCGAGGACCAGATCAACGGCCCACATTCAATCAGAGGGAGATGGAGAGGTGCGACGAGGCGATGATGCGATTAGCGCCGAGCCGTTGGATCTTGGACTAATTGGACGGTCGAGAATGGATTGGGGAAATCGCAATCGCAAAGGGCGGAGGGTGGCAGTGATTGGAAAATGCGATTACGATTGGAGCGGGAGAGCGAGGGCCGTCAGAGCAACAAGGGAATCAATGGCTAGGATTATCATTGGCGGGGGAAAGAATGGAGTGACGGGAGGGGAGCGGGATAAATCTGAACCGTTGGATCTAGAGGGATGGGCGGCTCAGATTGGATCGGGGTATCGCAATCGGAAGGAAAGGATGAGTGGCACAGCAAAGTTCCGATTGCGATCGGAGCGGGAGTGTGATTAGCGCCTGGCCGTCGGATCCAAGTGGTATATCAATGGTGGAGATCGCGGTGGAGGTTTCAAAGACCAAAACCAAATCGCATCGGAGTTTTTCGTATAACAAAGAAAAGCGCTTATCCGTAAGTTGCGATTGCAATTAGCGCCCAGACCATTAGCGCTTGGTTCCGGGCGCGGGTCACGTGGGGAAGTGGTTTGCGGGGTTAGGCCGTGTTAGTGTCAGCCTTTGCAGCCTTCCTCCAGTGATCAAACATGCTCTTACAAAGTGATTTTAAGGTGTCAAGGTCAAATTTTGTCATTTCAGTGAGTCTTCAAGCAAAATTTGGTCACTAGGTATTAGGTCTAGGGTTTTCTTTCATTCCTTTCAGATTTGTCCAAATGTCGGTCCATGTCACCATTCAGCTGAGTGTACCATCATTCAGAGGGTTTTCATCATCATGTCAAATTCCACTGGGTCATTTTACACCTTGTTCATGCTTCAGTTGTGTCTAGGTAAGGTCCATTTCCCTCTCCTAGGGTTTTGGAGGTAATTTCTCTTGGATGGTCAAATCATTAGAAAAAATTGTATCCTGATGTTAATACACCTTCCCTTATCCTTAATTCACCTTATTAAATACTTCCCATCACTAAGATTCCCCAAATTCCTCATTTTTGCACAAACCCTAGTTTCTTGCTACAACTTGGCAATTTTCTAGGCTAGGCCTGTGTTTTGCCCTTTTGGACCCCTTCCCCTCACTCAATCTATGAAATTCCACTTTCCCCTACTTCCTAACATTCCTCCCTACTTCCCAAAATTTTCTCAAGAATTTAGAAGCCCCTTATCCCCTTCATTTCGCTTCATTTTTACAAATCCCTTGTTCCACACATCGGGATAGATTTCACTCAAATGATGTTTCTGAGAAATAAAAGATGAATTTGGGAAAACTGAGAGAGGTTTTTGTCCATAATAGGCCAAGGAAGAAAAAAATCCTTCACTTCTTACACAGGTGTCATGGTTTTATAGAAATGTCAAAAATACGGTTGCCTCAGGAGAATTGAATGCACCTCTGAAGTGACCTTGGGAAAATCAAGATTTCTCCTAGCTTGGTTGGCCAAATGACTTTCTTGATGAGTCAAATGATAACTAGAAACAAAGATATTTCCAAAGAGCTATCACATGCCTAATTTGGACACCGGGAAGGCCTCCAAAAGCCTCCTGAAAAATGCTCAACGCATTGGGTTTGTGCGCGGCGCATTGGGTTGGTGCGCGACGCATTGGGCCAAAACACAAGATTTTTGCCATTCCTTTCACCCATAAAATTTTTCTCAGTCTCTCCTTGTTCAATTAAGTCAAAGCCACTTCCTCGTTTCTCTTAACAAGTGTTTGGTGTTGGTATGAAAATTTAAATGCAAAAAACTCAAAATCTTATTCTCTTGTTTTAAGATTGCTCCTAGGGTTTTAAAACTTGTTTTGTGCCAAACACTTCCATTCTCCACCTTGTTTTTTCCACCCCCACACTGTTATCTTATCATAGCAGCTCATCCCCTATTCCCTACATCCCTAAAGTCACTCATACCCATTTCATTCCCATCTCCCTACATCTCTAAAAGTCACTTAATCCTAAGCTCCATCTCCCTCTCCCAAGTCATTTCATTTCCTCTCATTCTTCTTTTCCCATTTCATGTGTAAAAATTCCCAAAACCTCAGTTTCCCAAACATTCAGCGGCTCTCCCCTCTCCCAAAGTTTGTCAAACTCTCAAAGGGAAAACTACCACTTGACAAGACTCCCTTGTTCCCACTGTCCATATTTCTCCCACAATCCCTTTCCTTTGGGCATATTTTGGCAATTGAAACAAGGCACCAATTTGTCAAAAAACCAAACATACACTTGACATACACCTTGCAACACCATGGAGACAGACACCGACACATCATCTGAACAAGACAATGACTTTACAACTGAAACTGCATGCACCAGGAGGACACTGAACGTCGGAAAAGGGAGGATAGACTCTGAATCTTGGCCGAAGCTTCTTTGGCTAAGCATGGAACTTGATGGGGGACCTTCACTAAAAATTTCAGCAAATTTGGAGAAGATTTTGTCATTTGTGCATTTTTTGGTCGCAAAACAGATTTTTCCGCCCGACGCGTCGCGCCACTTGGCGCGCGCTTATGATTGGGACATCTTCTGGAGGAAAACTTGATATTTTTGGGTTTGTTATGATAAATTATGCATGCTCAGGAATGGCTGAGAGATTTCATTAAGTTATAGGTGGTTTAAAGGGTCAAAAACACCTTGAAAATGACCTTTCTGCCACCTTTTGCACACACAGGAACCAGTCTTGGGAGATTGAAGTTTTGGAGGGGAAAATGACATCCAAATCCAGAAATTCCACTTGGGTTGGATAGTAGACAGACAGGTCTTTCCAACCAGCTATCATGAGCTCAATTTGGACTTCAGGAAGTGCCTCAAAAACAGGCTCAAAGTGGCGCGATGCATTGAGTTTTTGGGCGTGGCGCATAGAGAAATTTGGCCTCATTTCACTCTTCAGCTCAGAAATTCGCCTAGTTTTGACTAGTTTCACTTTTTGGTGTAACTATTGATCTATCTTGATGTAATTTGATGACTATGATGTAATTTTGGCTCATATTTACTTTTTCTAAAGGATTCATTCACTAAAAAGTGAAAATTAAATGAATGAATCGGTTTCCTTCCATATAGAGGCAGGTTGTTTGATTGCCTAGATTTCAGTTCCTAGTTTAGAATTGGTTGAAACAGCTCCTAGAAGGATGAGATCGACCCATAGAGGCATGGGAATGGGTTAGGCTGGTCTATATTATGTATTTTCTGAGTTATTTTCATGGTTGTATACTTGGGAATAGTTTGGCACCTCATTGTACATACACTTCTGCATTTTTGGCAAAGGAAAGACTAGGGTTTTGCAGCACTTGTTGGGATCCTTGTGGCTCTGATTTTTGATGATGTTTTTCTCCATGTATCTGTAAGTTTCATTAATGTTTATGTATGCCATTTCCCTTCTCTTTGTTTCTGAATTAAACAAATGAGTAACTAAGGTAGAATTCATTGGTTTGCTGGTGCTCTGCCTTAAACTTTTGTTTAGTTTTATATGTTTTCCTCCATTTGAAGAGGATCCTTGCATCTTCCTACCCTCTTCAGCTCCTCAGCAGTCTTTTCTATCCATTCATTGAATCTAAGACATCAAAGCCATTTCCTTCCCTGCCCCAACTCGAACTCTGCAAGAATTTGGCCTCATCCCCAAGCCCAAAATTGCCTTTCCCTTTTTCCAACAAAAACCCCTAAAAAATCATTCGAAACTCCTTGATTAATATACCTAGCCTAAAATTAGCACTCATTTCAGTCATCTCAAAGCCTATTGATACATTTTTCTTGAGATTGACCCGGAGAGAGCCCTCTCCTATTCTGGTAGTGCTGGCTACCAGACTAAGCGTGGTTTGGTGTTACCCTGAATCCCGCCTTCTTTAAGCCTGAGGTGGATTTGGGCTATAACAGAGTGGCGACCGTACTGGGGACGAAAATGGTTTGCTTGTTAGTGTTATTTGTTTTTTAAGCTACAGACGGAGCCTGAAGTTATGCTAGATAGCCTTCGAAACGCTTTTGTTTTGCATTAGCGGAAGTAGATAAATGTTGCTTCAGTCAATCTCCGGTCTAGATTATGAACGTGACACTTGACTTGTGGATTGTCTTGCCCCAGTACATGTATCAAGTTCAGATCTGATTTTTGATGGTGGACAACGACCAGAAATAAGAAGGCTGAAATCATTCACCTGGTGACTCCAACTCAATGTACAGACTCCACTGGAGGACTGACTCTTTCTCTGCGAAAATGGAAGTATCTTACACAAAGTTCAGATATCTAAAGTGGAATGGTATTCATGATCTAGTCTGCTTTCTTGTAAATTAATTCTTTGCTGGTCTTGAAGCTGTCTTGAAAGTTTTTCAGAATTTGTTGTATGATAAAGGTGATCAAAATCTTCACTCGACCTATTCAAAAAGTGTAAATACTGAGTTTCCCTTTGATCCTGGCTTCCTTACTTTTCCCACATCTTATGTTGACTCTCTTCAGAGTGATGAGCCTGAAAACAAAACTGATCCCGTAGCTCTTGTATATACTCCTACACCTTATATAGTCCCAGATAGGTATAAACCTCTTGTTTTACTTTCTGTTCTTCATGCTTTCCCTAAAAATTATGACCTATATCTACGGTGAATGTAACAATGTCAACGCTGAGCAACATGTGCAGAATGTCGAGACTTTTCTAGATCTTTTTGAAGTTGATGAAGAGGATGTTAGTATTAGGCTTTTTGCTCTTTCTTTGCAAGCCAAAGTCAAGAGTTGGTTTAAAGCCCTGCTTGATGCGAGCATCTCATATTTCCAGCAGTTCATCAAAGTTTTCCTTGAAATGTGGGTGATCAGACAGAACCTTTTCATGATTATAGAAGAGTATAACCAACTGAAAAGACTGCCAGGGGAGACAGTACAACAATTTTCTGCCAGATTTAACCAAGTATATTTTTCGATGCCAGCTGATATAAGACCTTCTCCTAGATCTGCTCTCTTGCACTACCCGGGTGCCTTTGATCTGGAAATGGAGTTTCAGTTGAGAGAAAGGAATATTGCAACACTTGAAGAGATGCAGAACAATGCAGTAAATGTAGAGGCTCATTTGCTAATCCGAAGGGCAAGGTTGAAGGAAGAAGAGACGAAAAACATAGATCCGGAGAAATCGATATCTCTAGAGGCAAAGCTTGACATTTTGGTAAGTGCAGTGGAAGAGATGATGCAAAAGAACACCACAAGGAATGAGTATAATGTTCAAACCCATGATTCGATGATTGAAGAAGAACAAGTGGCTGATCCAAAACATTTTGTTTCTTATCCCAGTTGTCATAGTGATTGCTTTATAGATCATCTTGAAGAAGAGAGAGCTGTTGATTTGACGTGTATGCTTGATGATGTGTTTTATACTGATGATTTGCCTCAGTTTGATCAGTATGATGATGATTATGTTCTCCAAACAGAAGCTAATCTTGCAGACAAATCAACAACTGGTTTGTGGAAGGAGGAAGTTCACTTTCAACAGCTTGTGTACAATGATCAACTGATGCATATCAGTTATGACAATGATGAGGAAAGTGCAGCAAATTTTGAAGTAAGTGAAGGATCTTTGCCTTTTTTTTTTGATTCGTTTCAGTTAATCAGAGACAACTTCCATGCAATTAGAAATCAACTGCCGAAAAATCTTGATTTGGACCATCCTGAGGGCAATGAAAACCTTGTTCAAGACTTCTCATATTCAGATTTGCAGTCCCCGAAAGCCATTGATTGTCAAGTTGCAGATGAAGACTTGGAAGCTGGTACATATGATCAAATGATACAAGGTGACTCCGTACCATTTTGTTTTGAATCATTCCAGTTTTTGAAGGGTAAATTGCATAGTAAATCTTCAAATGAGCAGCCTGTAAGAAATCAACAATCTCTCTGTGTTAATGTTGAGGATGAGACAGATAACGAAATTCTTGAGCAGCCTGTAGCATCAGATTTGCAGCCACCAAATGAAATTGAAGGTCAGATTACAGATGAATTTGTGGAAACTTAAATACATGATTTAATGATGCAAGAGGATTTTGTACCCTTTTGTTTCGAAGCATTTCAGTTTATAAGGCAGAATATTCGTAATATCTGTCAAGAAAAAGATGAAAAGCCAGTAGGATGTCAGACAGTTTCAATGGATACATCACAACAGTCTTCTCAAGTTTTTGATGATCCTATTGCTGATGTGTTGGATGATGTTTGCAGTCAAAGTCTTTCTCCATTGACTTTATGTAAGGTTGAAACGTGTGCTGATATACACTTGATCCGGCAGCCAGTCTCTTTGTCATTTTTAGCAGGAGTCTCGTCACAAAGCTCATCACAAAGCTCAGATCAAAGTTTTCATTCATGGTATGAGGAGAAGAGAAGTAATCCATTGGATGAGCTAAGTCCTAGTGTGCATTTTGAGATCCTTATGTAGCATGAATTTCAAGATCCTTATGCAGTGTTTTTGGAGGCGGATAGAGAATCCATAGTATTCAACGGATCTGTTCACAAGTTTTCATGGGAGTTGCCTTTCAGTAGTTCTCTCTTGTTGTTCATAAACAAGCACTTGCGGAGAATCCAAACAGCAGCTGCAATACTTACATGGTTGCATTGGTTGTTTCATTTCACTTGATCAGGTGATGAATGAAACTGTTAGAGTAGGTTGTATTGAATAAGCTCTACTTTGAGCATATTTCCAGTTTGTCGGTTGTGTTTAAGTATCGAGTCAGTTTTTAGTTGAGTGAGAGTCAATTTGTGTCATCAAGTCATCAATTTTCAGTCATGCATTTCAGTTTTAGTTTTTGATTCCATTGCCCAATGGACAAAGGCACTGGTCTGCTCTCCCAAAGATCTACCGTTCTTGGCACCTCCACGGAGCTGGAGCTACCATCCCCATTGGAGCCAATGTTAGTGTCAGCCTTTGCAGCCTTCCTCCAGTGATCAAACATGCTCTTACAAAGTGATTTTAAGGTGTCAAGGTCAAATTTTGTCATTTCAGTGAGTCTTCAAGCAAAATTTGGTCACTAGGTATTAGGTCTAGGGTTTTCTTTCATTCCTTTCAGAGTTGTCCAAATGTCAGTCCATGTCACCATTCAGCTGAGTGTACCATCATTCAGAGGGTTTTCATCATCATGTCAAATTCCACTGGGTCATTTTACACCTTGTTCATGCTTCAGTTGTGTCTAGGTAAGGTTCATTTCCCTCTCCTAGGGTTTTGGAGGTAATTTCTCTTGGATGGTAAAATCATTAGAAAAACTTGTATCCTAATGTTCATACACCTTCCCTTATCCTTAATTCACCTTATTAAATACTTCCCATCACTGAGATTCCCCAAATTCCTCATTTTTGCACAAACCCTAGTTTCTTGCTACAACTTGGCAATTTTCTAGGCTAGGCCTGTGTTTTTCCCTTTTGGACCCCTTCCCCTCACTAAATCTCTGAAATTCCACTTTCCCCTACTTCCTAACATCCCTCCCTACTTCCAAAAATTTTCTCAAGAATTTATAAGCCCCTTATCCCCTTCATTTCGCTTCATTTCGACAAATCCCTTGTTCCACACATCGGGATAGATTTCACTAAAATGATTTTTATGAGCAATAAAAGATGCATTTGGGAAAACTGAGAGAGGTTTTTGTCAAAAATATTCCAATGAAGAAAAACCTCCTTCACTTCATACACAGGTGTCATGGTTTTAGAGAAATTTCAAAACTACCATTGCCTCAAGAGAATTGAATGCACCTCTGAAGTGACCTTGGGAAAATCAATATTTCTAATAGCTTGGTTGGAAAAATGACCTAATTTATGAGTCAAATGATAACTAGACACAAAGAGCTTTCCAACGAGCTATCACACGCCTAATTTGGACACCGGGAAGGCCTTCAAAAGCCTCCTGAAAAATGTGCGACGCATTGGGTTGGTGTGTGGCGCATTGAGCCAAAACACAAGATTTTTGCCATTCCTTTCACCCATCAAATTTTTCTTAGTCTCTCCTTGTTCAATTAATTCAAAGCCACTTCCTCATTTCTCTTAACAAGTGTTTGGTGTTGGTATGAAAATTTAAATGCAAAAAACTCAAAATCCTATTCTCTTGTTTTAAGATTGCTCCTAGGGTTTTAAAACTTGTTTTGTGCCAAACACTTCCATTCTCCACCTTGTTTTTTCCACCCCCTCACTGTTATCTTATCATAGCAGCTCATCCCCTATTCCCTACATCCCTAAAGTCACTCATACCCATTTCATTCCCATCTCCCTACATCTTTAAAAGTCACTTACTCCTAAGCTCCATCTCCCTCTCCCAAGTCATTTCATTTCCTCTCATTCTCCTTTTCCCATTTCATGTGTAAAAATTCCCAAAACCTCAGTTTCCCAAACATTCAGCGGCTCTCCCCTCTCCCAAAGTTTGTCAAACTCTCAAAGGGAAAACTACCACTTGACAAGACTCCCTTGTTCCCACTGTCCATATTTCTCCCACAGTCCCTTTCCTTTGGGCATATTTTGGCAATTGAAACAAGGCACCAATTTGTCAAAAAACCAAACATACACCTTTCAACACCATGGAGACAGACACCGACACATCATCTGAACAAGACAGTGACTTTACAACTGAAACTGCATGCACCAGGAGGACACTGAACGTCGGAAAAGGGAGGATAGACTCTGAATCTTGGCCGAAGCTTCTTTGGATGAGCATGGCACTTGATGGGGGACCTTCACTCCAAATTTCAGCAAATTTGGAGAAGATTTTGTCATTTGTGAATTTTTTGGTCGCAAAACAGATTTTTCCACCCGACGCGTTGTGCCACTTGGCACGCGCTTATGATTGGGACATCTTCTGGAGGAAAAATTGATATTTTTGGGTTTTTTATGATAAATTATGCATGCTCAAGAATGGTTGAGAGATTTCATCAAGTTCTGGGTGGTTTAAAGGGTCAAAAGCACCTTGAAAATGGCCTTTCTGCCACCTTTTGCACACACAGGAACCAGTCTTGGGAGATTGAAGTTTTGGAGTAGAAAATAACATCCAAATCCAGAAATTCCACTTGGGTTGGATAGTAGACAGACAGGGCTTTCCAAAGAGCTATCATGAGCTCAATTTGGACTTCGGGAAGTGCCTCGAAAACAGGCTCAAAGTGGCACGATGCATTGAGTTTTTGGGCGCGGCGCATAGAGAAATTTGGCCTCATTTTCACTCTTCAGCTCAGAAATTCGCCTAGTTTTGACTAGTTTCACTTTTTGATGTAACTATTGATCTATCTTGATGTAATTTGATGACTATGATGTAATTTTGGCTCATATTTACTTGTTCTAGAGGATTCATTCACTAAAAAGTGAAAATTAAATGAATGAATCAGTTTCCTTCCATATAGAGGCAAGTTGTTTGATTGCCTAGATTTCAGTTCCTAGTTTAGAATTGGTTGAAACAGCTCTTAGAAGGATGAGCTCGACCCCTAGAGGCATGGGAATGGGTTAGGCTGGTATATATTATGTATTTTCTGAGTTATTTTCATGGTTGGATACTTGGGAATAGTTTGGCACCTCATTGTACATACACTTCTGCATTTTTGGCAAAGGAAAGACTAGGGTTTTGCAGTACTTGTTGGGATCCTTGTGGCTCTGAGTTTTGATGATGTTTTTCTCCATGTATCTGTAAGTTTCATTAATTTTTATGTATGCCATTTCTCTTCTCTTTGCTTATGAATTAAACAAATGAGTAACTAAGGTAGAATTCATTGGTTTGCTGGTGCTTTGCCTTAAACTTTTGTTTAGTTTTATATGTTTTCCTCCATTTGAAGAGGATCCTTGCATCTTCCTGCCCTCTTCAGCTCCCCAGCAGTCTTTTCTATCCATTCATTGAATCTAAGACATCAAAGCCATTGCCTTCCCTTCCCCAACTCGAACTCTGCAAGAATTTGGCCTCATCCCCAAGCCCAAAATTGCCTTTCCCTTTTTCCAACAAAAACCCCTAAAAAATCATTCCAAAATCCTTGATTAATATACCTAGCCTAAAATTAGCACTCATTTCAGTCATCTCAAGGCCTATTGATACATTTTTCCTGAGATTGACCCGGAGAGAGCCCTCTCCTGTTCTGGTAGGGCTAGCTACCAGACTGAGTGTGGTTTGGTGTTACCTTGAATCCCGCCTTCTTTCAGCCTGAGGTGGATTTGGGCTATAACCGGCCGAAAGGGGATAGGCCTTAATATAAGGTAGAAAGTGGGTTTTTGGCCCATTTTAATGCATTTTAAGGCCAAAGAAGGGTAACGATAGAGAGGAAAAGGGTTTATTAAACCAAACAAGAGTATTTTAAGGGTTTAAAAGGGAATTTGAGATGGTTTAGAAAGTTAATAGGGAAAATAGAGAGGAGTAAAAGGGGATGAAGCAGAGGTTTAGAAGGGATGATATAAGGGGAAGAAGGAGAAAACCTTTTGGGCATTTCTTCACAATCAGAGAGGCTTTATAATTGGAAACAACGGTAGGGATTTATCAAAGGAAAAGGGCATAAGGAGGCTTTAAGGATGATGTGTTTTCAGAGGGAAATGCATTCCTTGAAGGCTCAAAAACATTTTAGCCCCCTGTTTTCTTGTCAAAAAATTCATAGGGGGCTAACAGTGGCTCCACATGGGGATGGCTTCTTCTTCAAGGAGTCAAGAATTCAGATATTGATCTTTGGTGTAGGCCAAATGCCTGGTGATTGACACATCCATTTTATTTCTTGGATCAGCTGCCACAAATCATGAAGACATCATATCAACAGTAAAATTTCTCCTAAAGAACTACCTACCCAGACTATAGTCCTAACATTTTTTCTTCTGGGTGCATTTGGACTTGCAGACCCTTTACATCATCAATTTTTACAAACAGGAAAATAAACCTATTCTACTTCTACCCTTATTACTCCATGAGACCAGATTAAACTGTTGGTCTCATAGTTTCTCTACCTAATCTAATATCTGCTAGGATTAAACTATCTAGCAGATTTCTTCGCTACATTCTAAGACATAAATTGAAAACATTCAAGCCAGGATTAGACTGTCTGAGTTGTTGGACTTTGCAGAAATTAAAAACAACTAACTACATGCTCACATACAGAGCTTTATTTAGCTTTTCCTACCTACCCTACTATAACTGGAATATTTACAAGTCTAGCTTACAAACATTGTCTTCCAATGCAACCAGCCCATCAAGTGATCCCATGACTGGTCCTCTCTGCCCAGCTCCTTGAGCAGGCTGGATAGGAAGGGCAACACCCACTCTTTTTGTTCCATAATAGTAGCTACAAAAAAATTTCTTGCTGTCTGCAACATGCTGCTCAACAAGACCTTTGATCCTTCTTCAAATCTTTGCAGGAAATGATCATAAGGATCATGAAAAGATACCTGGCTATGAATATCTGGTAGGCAGGCTTCAACCAGGATCTCTTCTTCTTCCACTGGATTGAGAAGAAGACTCTCTTGAGAAAGAGTGTCTCCTTCGTCTTCTGAACTGGAGGACTCATCATATATAGTAGCTGAGTCCTCTCAGAGCTCTGATATATTCGGCTCTGATGTGCTAAGCTCCGTGAAAAGGTCTATGTATTCTTGAGCAGGGGCTTGTTCCATTACTTCCTCTTTTTCAAGAGAAGGCTCGTTAATTTCATCTTGCTCAAGAATCTCTTCTTTTCTTTCCTCCTCATCTTCTGAAAGGAAATACTGCTGACCTCCGATCTCATGAAACTCATCACTGATGCTTTCATAACTTTCCCCATCAGTGTCATAGATAGGTTGACTGGGTTCACTGCTTCTCTGAAGTTGCTGGCCCTGGATTTCCTCCCATGTGTCTACTGATGATGGTTATGGAAGCTCATCTTCTCTCTGGAAACAATCATCATCAAATAGATCATAACTAGGAAATTCATAATCGTAAGCAATGTCACCAATCAAACCTGTCAGATTTTCAGCAGGTCTTTCTTCATCCTGATCCATAGAGGAGCTTTCTGGATCTGTATCATCAAACTCAGGAGATGAATGAGAAGGAGCGTGTGTTCTATAAAAGTTTCTGAGGTGGACTGCCGACTTAATATCTGATCAATCTCTTCTTCTGTCAAAAGAGCGGTTTCCCTCTCATTATGGACAGAAGGACAACAGTCCTATTTCTCTTGTATTAGCTGATTTGGAGGCTAGATGTTTTCTTGAACCTCTTCTTCCACATCAAATTCTGCCTCTTCTATGTGGTCTGTTGTTTCCTCAAGGCAGCGTTCCCTATTAGATTTTGCTATTAGGTCCTGATACTCTCTAGTCAGCGTAACACAAGACGTAGGTAAGCAGTCAGGCAGTTCCCGATCACTTTCCTCTTCGTCTTCTATAGACTCTTGAGCATCATACATGTCCTGCTCATCCTCTCGGTCTTAAATTTGTTCTTGTTCTGGGAGAGGCATGGGATGTTCTAAATAATCCTCATTTGCATTCAGATTAGCCATATACATCTCCAGCACTTTACCAAAAGTTTCTGTTAATTCATCTAATTGGTCATACAAAGCATCATACTTTGAATCCATGTCCATGTTTGGATTCATGCTTTTGCAAAGAATGCTACTGCTTCTTCTCAACCAATTCAGAGTCCTCCGCCAGTGGAGTCATTAGATCTTTGAATCATAGGGAGTGTGGAGTCGCCAGGTGGATGAATTTGACTGTTTGAAGCAGGATGCTATCCACCATCAGCAATTGAAAGCCAATCTAACCAGAGATTCTGGGTTTTTGAGTGCCTAAGAATTTTTAAGGTGAAATACACTCAATTCCCCAGCGGAGTCGCCATTATGTTGGGGTTCTCATGTTTTGGCCAGATTGGCAAGACCAAAAGATGAGACAACATCATAACCACTTTGGGGCCCTAGGATCTAGCCCTCCTGGACCCAGAGAGGGATCTCTCCAATAAAACAAAGAATGGTATATCTTTGAAGCTCAAATGAGATATTAGGCTAGGTATGAATCATAAAGGGGGTTTAAAATGATTTGGTTGGTTGGTTGCTGGGTTGGTCATGAGATCATAGGATGGGAAGGTAATGGGAAGAAAGGAGAAAAATAGCTGGATGTTTCAGCAAAAAGGATAGGTGAAGAGAGTGCCATCCATTGGGTTATGGAGTCATGAAAGGTAATTACATGCAACAACTAGCCAAGGCTTTCAGAGGGCAAGTCATCTACGCTAAAGGATCTTTTTAGATAGATGTGGAATGGAACATTAAGGATTGAAAGTGAAAGAAGGAAAGACACCCAATTTCTGTCTATAGATCAGGTCAGAGGTCATTTAACTCCAGACTTGCTTGGACATACTCAAAGGCAGCTCTCAAAGGAGGGACAAAGGGGCAGCTTGTAGATCGGACCAGAGGTCATTTAACTCCAGGTCAGCTTTAGCATACTCTAAGGGAAAAAATAGAGATAAGTTTAACAGAGCCAGGGTCTATAGATCAGAGAAGGAATTTGAACCTTCAATGCTTTGACACCAGCAAGAACATCCAAGCAGCAAACCCCGAATTCATACATCAGCTAGCAGGCAATAACATTCACTACATTGGTTAAATTAGCTGAATTTACTCTTAGATTCACAATCAACAGAAAAAATTAAAGGCAAGGAGAGCAGAAACACAGGGTACCTAACAAGGGTAAATCCTATGCCATATTTCTGATGCAAGCCAACAAAAAATGAAACAGTATGAAAATGTAATAAACAGTGTTAGAAAAACATCACCAATAGTAATAGACCAGGATCCTGTGAAATTTGCTTGATTAATTGATGCAAAACCAGTCACATACTCTGAGCTCAATGGCTAATACAGTCCATAATTTCTCCTCCCAGCCTACTACATTACAAACTACTCTGCTACTCCCTCCCAAGATTGTTCTAACAGTCAAACTAAATCCCTCTAACAGCAATTGACAACAACCAAACAACAACCTTTACAATATGTCCTCGAGAATTCTTATAGGAGAAGAGAATAACAATGGTAGGTGATATTCATTAAATGGATCTCATTAAGACAGAGTGGAGAAAAAGTTCATGCCCACTCTTCTTAATGGAAATCTGCATCACCGTAAGTAATTTTGGCATGGTCTGGGAGACTATGTCAGGCCAAGATTGACCTCTGATGTTTCGTTAAGTCCTTCTGGCTGTAAGGCCCTCTGTTCTGTCCTCTGAAGAAAGTAAGGTGACTGAAAGGTCTTCAGTTCTCCATGCTTCCATAACTGCGGTCCTGACAGTCTTTAAGAAGCCTCTATCAGTGTAATTAACTGTTTCTGGGCTCGAGGAGGCATGGAGACTGATGTAGGAAGGTGTCCTTTTGGAGAAACGGTGCTTTGCTGATGCATACGCATATATGACTCATCACTGTGCTTCTTGGTCTTCAAACTGCACTTATCCCTTTGAATGCGGGATCAAGCGTTAATTATATCAATAATAAGCATTAACCCCTTTTAATCCCTTCTGTTGATACATTGGGCCACTATAACGGTCTCTCTGTGATTCCTGTACAATTAAATAAACTTGTTATGAAATCTCAAGGGTGATGGAAGAGATGCTGTGGAGGCCGAAGGGATGATGGCGGAGCAAACAATGTTACCGATGAAATAGGTAACCGCAATGTTACCTACTTTTTTTTTGTAGCATAAAAAGCACCCGATTTTGAAAAGTGGTGATGCAGAATCACCATTTTTTTTTCTGGTGCACATTTTTGACACTCTAAATTTTTTATTTATGAAGTATGAATATTTGTTTTAAAATGTTAGTGATTTTCATGCTAATTTTGAAATGTATTGATGCAGCATCAATTTTTTTTTTTTTTTTAGAGCGGTGATTTTCATGCTAATTTTGAAACGTATTGATGCTGCATCAACCTTTTTTTTTTAGAGCAGTGATTTTCATGCTAATTTTGAAACGTATTGATATTGCATCAACCTTTTTTTTTAGAGCAGTGATTTTCATGCTAATTTTGAAACGTATTGATGCTGCATCAACCTTTTTTTTTAAGAGTGGTGATTTTCATGTTGGTAATAAAACACAAAACTTAGATAAAAAAAATATATAAAAACAATAAAAAACCCAATAAAAATGTAAAAAAAACAAAAATAGCTAATAAAAATAAAAAATTTAAACAAAAATAAATTAAAAAAAACAAAAATATTTGAAAATTATATCAAAGGAAATGACAAAATTTGAAGAAAAAAACACATAATTTTAAGAAAAAAAACAAAAATTGACCAAAAAATTAAAAAAAAAAAAATCAAAAACATTTTTTTCTAACTTATTAAAAAAAACAATATATTAAAATATATATATATATATTTAAAAAAAAAAAAATTAAAAATTAAAATTACAAAATTAAAATTTAGAAAAAAAAATTTAAAAAAAAAAGAAATTAAATTTAAAAATTTAAATTAAAAAAATAATAATAATAAGGAAAAAAATACAAATTTTAAAATTTACAAAAAAAACAAATTAAAAAAAAAACCAATTAAAATTGAAAAAGATAAAGAAAAAAAAAAATTAAAAAAAAAAAAAAAAAACCTATCATTAAAAAACAAGAAAAATGAAAAAAAACTAGTGCAAATAATTAAAAGACAAATATACATAAATTTAGTGTTTTTTTTTTTTTTTTTTAATGAAACCATTTATAGATTTTTAAAATGAAAAACTAAATAAACAAAAAAAAGTAAGAAAAACAATTAAATTAAATTAAAATTCAAAAATTTTAATAAATAATTTTTAAATTTTAAATTTAAAAAAATAATTATTCTATAATATTAAATATAAAAGAAATTAAACAAATTGAATTTAAAATAAAAAAATTGAATTAAAAAAATAATTTTAGATATTTTTAAATTCAAATTTAAAAAAAAAAATCAAATTAAAATAACAATATTAAAAATAAAAATAAAAAAATAAAAAAATAAATGAAATCAAATAAAAAATAGTTGTATATATATATATTACAATTTTTTTTAAAAAAAAAGGAATTTTATTTTAAATAAAAATATTAAATTTAAAAAAAAAAAAAAAAATTTGAAAAAAAAAATTATTTTTTGAAATTTAAAAAAAAATAAAAATAAAAATAAAAAATAATTAAAAAACAAATTAAAAATTAATTAAAAAAAATAAAAAAATGAGGTGGTGGCCGCTTAACTGCCAGCCGGTGCGGGCCGGGCGGCCCAACTAGCCTCCCAGCCCCCGATGGGCGGAGGGCCGATTCCGGGAATCAGCCCTCCGCCCGTCGGGGGCCGGGAGGCCGGCAGGTCGCCTCGGCGCCACGCCCGGCCGCCTCCCCGCCGCCTTCGGCCGCAGTGGGCGGGCCGGGCGGGAGCACACGCCGGGTGCGCTCAGCTGGGCCTGCTCGACGGCGGAGGGGTTGACTCGGAATCGCCCTCCGCCCGCCGGTCGGAGGCGCGCCGGGCCGCCCTCGGTGCCGCCCTGCTGCGCCCGCTGGCCGGGCGGCGGGCCGGCCGGCGGCGTCGGGGCGCTCGCCGGCGCCCGGCGACGGCGAGGGGCGATTCCTGACGCCGCCCGTCGGGTCGGAGGCGCCGCCGCCTCGGCGCGCCCTCGGCCGCACCGCGCGTCGGGGCCGCGGCCAACAACCACCACCGCATTTTTTATTTTTATTTATTTTTTTAATTAATTTTTTTTAATTTGTTTTTTTTTTTAATTGATTTTTTTATTTTTATTTTTAATTTTTTTTTTAATTTTTAAAATATTATTTTTTTTTAAATTATTTAAAATAAATTTGATTTTGTTTTAACTTTTTTTAATTTTATTATTTTTTTGTTTTAAATTTATTATTATTTTTTTTTGTTAATAATTTTTATTAAATTTTGCCATTTTTTTGTATTTAATTGATTTTTTTTTTTTTTTAATTTCATAATTTTATATATTTTACGTTTAGTTTTTTAATAAAATTTTATAAAATTCAATAAATTATATATATATTTTTTTAATTTATTTGGATTTAATATTTTTTTTAAATATTTTACCTTTTTATTTTTATTTTTTTGTTAATTACATAAAATTTTTATATTTTTATATTTCAATTAAAATTGTGTATTTAAAATTAGATTTTTTTTTAATGAAACTTAATTTTTTTTAATTTTTTTTTTTTAAATTTTTTTTTATTTAATATTTTTTTTAAAGTTTTTAAAGTTTTTCATTTAATAAAATTTTATGTATATACCTATTTTAATTTAAGTTCATATATATATTTTAATTTTTATAATTTAAATTTAATTTATTTTTTATAGTTTATTTGTTTTTTAATATATTTTGTTTTAAATTTAATATTTTCATTGTATTTTATTTTTATTTTTTATTTTTAATTAATTTTTCTTTTTTTTTTCTTTATAATTTGAATAGTGTTTTTTTTTTTAATTTTGAATTTTTAAATTAATTAAAATTTAATATATTTCTTTAAATTTAATTATTTGTTTTAATTTTTTTTTCTTTTTTTAAATTTAATAAGCATTTTCTTTTTCTTTTTAAATTTAATTTCTATATTTTATTTTTTATATTTTCCTTTTTTTTTAACTTGTTTTTTTTTTTTTAATTTAATATTTTTATTTTGTTTTTATTTTTATTTTTTAATTTCTATATTTTTTGAAATTTTAATCTTAATTTTTTTTTGGTTTATTTTTAAAAAAAAATTTCCTTGAATTTTAGGTTTTTTTAATGATTGAATTAAAATTTTTACTTTGTTTTTATTTTAATTTTTTTTATCTTCATATATTTTTAAATTTTAAGCTTTTAAATGTTTTTATTTTTTAAATTTATTTTTTTCTTAAATTTTAGGTTTTTTTTTAGTGTTTGAATTTTAAAAATTTAAAAATGTTACTTCTATTTTTAAAAATGCCAAAAGTATGACACAATTTTTTTTTTTGTTATTCTAGCATCAACTAATTTCGTTTTGAGGGTGTTTTTTCAATCTTTTTTCCAAGAAACAATTTTGTTTTTACCATAATTTTATAAAATGTTGAAATTTGACCTTAAAAAAAAACGAAGTGCGTTATGGAAGACACACTTTTTTTGGGGGGGTGTTTTTTCAATCCTTTTTTCAACAAACAATTTTGTTTTTAGCATAATTTTAGAAAATGTTGAAATTTGACCTTAAAAAAAAAACAAGTGCGTTCTGGAAGACACATTTTTTTTTGGGGGTGTTTTTTCATGTTTTTTGAGAGTTTTTGGGCTAGAGTTCCCGTTTTGAGGTCAGGTTACCTATTTCATCGGTAACTATGTTAGCAGTGGAGAACAATGGAAACAATGAAGAGTGGTGGAAGAAATGATCATTAGTGTAAAGCCCAAAGATCAATGCTTGGGCGAATTACAAAGGAAAACACAAAAAAACAATGAAACAGAGCCTTTGGATGTGGGACTCGGCGTGGGTGGAGGGCGATTCATTTAGGACCGTCAGATCTTAGGAAGAGATCGACGGTGGAGGTTGAAATTTGAAGTTAATAAGGGCTCCGATTGAAGAAAACTGATGGGGGGCGCGATTAGATCCCAGTCGTCAGATTTGAAGAAATGGAGGGTTAAGATCGAATCGGCGGCACAGGGGTTGACACTTTTAAACTTTGCGATTGCGATGGCGTGATTGAGCGCTGGCCGTTGGATCCGGGGACCAGATCAACAACCCACATTCAATCGGAGGGAGATGGAGAGGGGTGACGGGGCGATGATGTGATTAGCGTCGAGCCGTTGGATCTTGGACTAATCGGATGGTCGAGATTGGATCGGGGAAATCGCAATCGCAAAGGGAGGAGGGTGGTAGCGATTGGAAAATGAAATTGTGATTGGAGCGGGAGAGCGAGGGCCGTCGGATCAACAGGGGAATCAAAGGCTAGGATTATCATCGGCGGAGGAAAGAATGGAGTGATGGGAGGGGAGCGAGATAAATCTGAACCGTTGGATATGGAGGGATGGGCGGCTCAGATTGGATCGGGGTATCACAATTGGAAGGAAAGGAGGAGTGGCACAACAAATTTCTGATTGCGATCAGAGCGGGAGTGCGATTAGCGCCCGACCGTTGGATCCAAGTGGTAGATCAACGGTGGAGATTGCAGCGGAGGTCTCAAAGACAAAAACCCAATCACATCGGAGTTTTTCGTATAACAAAGAAAAGCGCTTCTCCGTAAGTTGCGATTGCGATTAGCGCCCATACCATTAGCGCTTGGTTCCAGCCATGGGTCACGTGGGGAAGTGGTTTGCAGGGTTAGGCCGAAAGGGACTAGGCCGTAATATAAGGTAGAAAGTGGGTTTTTGGCCCATTTTAATGCATTTTAAGGCCAAAGAAGGGTAACGATAGAGAGGAAAAGGGTTTATTAAACCAAACAAGAGTATTTGAAGGGTTTAAAAGGGAATTTGAGATGGTTTAGAAAGTTAATGGGGAAAATAGAGAGGAGTACAAGGGGATGAAGCAGAGGTTTAGAAGGGATGATATAAGGGGAAGAAGGAGAGGACCTTTTGGGAATTTCTTCACAATAAAAGAGGCTTTATAACTGGAAACAACAGTGGGGATTTATCAAAGGACAAGGGCATAAGGAGGCTTCAAGGATGATGTGTTTTCAGAGGGAAATGCATTCCTTGAAGGCTCAAAAACATTTTAGCCCCCTGTTTGCTTGTCAAAAAATTCATAGGGGGCTAACACAGAGAAAGATCATGTTGCTTCAATACATTCCTATGGAAGATCAGGATGAAGATATTCTGACGAAAGCGCTCACCAGGAGCAAATTCAAATACCATAGGGATAGGATCGGGGTGAAGGATAATCCCTTTCTTGTTGAGAGGGAGTGTTGAGATTCAACAAGAAGATCCTAGTGAAAATTATGCACCTATACTAGGATGGAGCCTTAGGCTATTTTTAGGTGGATGTCTATTTATAGATGCATGAGAAAATTCTATTTATATATGAGCTCTATTTATAGATGTATGTGAAATTTCTATTTATAGATTACATGTCTATTTATAGATGCATGTCGGCTATTATTATCCGTTAATATTAGTTGGAAAATAAACAATAATCTGTTCTCAATGAGCACTTGGAAATAGTTAACTGAAGTGGCAAATCAGTTAGCTAAGTGAATTTCAAGTTGAGTGGTTGGTTGGTGGGACATGCAAGTGGACTTAGTTGTAACTGAGTGATTCAAAGTTGTAACAGAGTTGGAAGTGTAGTAATAAGAGTTGTAAAGTAGTTTAACTCAGTTAAGAGAGTTAAACTCAGTTGTGCTAGTTGTAACTGAAGATACACTAGTGAGAGATAAAGTGAATTAATTATTAATTAATTCGTAATCAGTGGTCTCACATGCAGCTGAATATTTAATACTATTAACTACATGCATGTCAGATCCAGTGGAGACGCAGTTGAGATGTAGGTGAAAGGGACAGATTGACTATCAGTTGTAACATTATCGGTTGCACACATGCCACCAGACACACATTGGATGTGCCCGTGAGAATTGCGTAGTCAAGGCAAGCATGATTCCATTCATTTAGGGAATGCTATCAGATGGGATTGCGCAGTGGAGGGAGGTTGTCTGGAGGTAGTAAATTGGCTAAGGAACTTGCCAATTTTTGCATGACAGTGTGAGTCAGTTATCTATTGTATTGAGAGCTCTTAGATTGGAGCTTTGTATGTAAATGTTTCATGATCCATGATATAATACATAATATAATATGGTGGGGTTTCTAGCTATATGCTTTCCCCGGAGTAAATTATCTGTGTTATGTGTGATTGATCTTTCTTCATGATATTGTATTGGTGATTGTGTTTTAAATTCCTTAAATATTTTGTAGAAGCGATTATGTATTTAACAGTGGCATACAATTGTTAGATCAGGAGAATCCAGGCAATACGCATTTTGTATTAAATTTCTACAATCTGATCATAGTATCTTTATCTAGTTTCCTTTCAGATTCTCAACCAAAGCTTTAAACTCCTTGAATCGATAAAAAAATTCATCCTTGGTCTTCAGAAAGTAGATCCAAGTTTTCCTGGAATGGTCATTAATGAAGGTGACGAAATATTTGACACCACTAAGAGCTCTAGTGGACATTGGTTCGCAGATGTCTAAGTGTATCAATCCCAATACACTCTTAGCCCTAAGTCTGATCCTAGGGTAGGCTTCTTTGGCGTACTTCCATAGTGCGCACCCTTTACAAACGTCATCTCATTTGGTGCTCAAATCCGGAACTCCTGTGATGTTCTTCTTGAGAATTCTCAAAACCCCATGGTGTAAGTGCCCCATTCTCTTATGCCATAGTTCATTGAAATCCTTCTTATCACTGCTTCCTATCAGTGCCATTGGAGATTCGAGCTGCAACTTATATAGTTTATTTCTCCTCACTTCGATTTGTGCCTTCTTCTTCCAACTATGGTGTTTGACATATACTCTTTTTCCAATGAAGTAGATGTCATAGTCCTTGTTTTATAGCTGAGACACTAAGATTAAGTTCATCCCCAAACTAGGCACATGCAACTCATTGGTGGCCCGAAGCTTATTTCCAGCTTCAGTTTGAAACACTACGATACCTCTCCCAACAGGGGTACACTTCACCTTATTTCCCATGGTGTTCTAAAAATTCATCTGCTCTTCCTGGTAGCTTGAGAAACATTCTTGTACTCCTGTCATATGTGAAGAAGCTCCACTATTAATATCCCACACTTTTGGAGAAGAAGAGCTTTATACGCAAGCAAATTATTCTTCCAGTCTAGAGTCCAATATAGAGATGTCGTGATCTCTTTGTTCTTCCATGCTTTCCATTCTCTCTAGAGAGTTGCATGAACCCTTTTGAGTTTTTGCTGCAACAGATTCTAGACTTCTTTCCATCGCAGAGTCTCCAATCTTGTTACTCAAATCAACTCTGATACCATGTGAAAATTCTAATTCATAAATTCTACTGCAGCTATAGATTTATTTCTCCTACTTATTTCCACAATAAGTTATTTACAAAACCATTACAGTAAATTTTGAAATAAACACTATATCATTTATCACATAAGTACATATAGAGAAAATAACAGTAAAACACAAGCGCAAGAACCAATCACAATGACACAGTAATTTTTGGACAATTGTCCTCAGAAAACCCAATGTGGGAAAATCGGCGCAACAAATGAGGGTTTTTATATTAATCTTCAGCAGTAAATTATTTACAAGGAAAGACTAGCGGAAATAACTGAGAAACCTTTTAAGATACACATGAGATAATTATTCTCCAGACCTCCGTTGAATATCCGACACTTGAGGGACTCACTAGCCCTCCCTATGTCACTCTATGTCACTTCTGCGTACCTCTCTGTGCAGAGCCAGCATGAGATTGTGTCACTATTGCATGAGGCCTCTGCATTGCTCCTGAGTGTTAAATATTTGTACTTTTGCGTCCTTCTTTCTTTGAGACCTGACATTTCTATTACCCTCTGCTTCCTCTGCCCTGAAAATATTCCTCTGAAATCGAATTCTATTCCTTCATAATTGACTTCCCTCGGGTTGTTTAATGTTTGTCGGGCTTACTTTCCATTCCAAATGACCCTCATGCCTTATTATGCCGAAGGCGTTTTCTTTTTTGGCTTGTGGTGGGAAAAAAATGTTTTCCCCAGCCAATAAGAGGGCTTGAATTCACCCTTCCAACCAATCAAGTTTCTCCATATGTTTCTCCTCCAATCAATAAAAATGTGCCAGATCAAATTTTTTTGTCAGACACGTAACACTACATGCGCAACTGGTGAACAACGACTCCTTTACTCCGTACCTTCCCTTTTGTCCCTTGCCGGCAGGATCTATATATATATTATTTATTTATTATTATTATTATTACTTTTATTTTTATTTTTATTTTTTTATTTTTCTTCTTCAGAGGTACTAAGTAAGATCCAGTTTTCAACCAACTTTCAATAAGTTATCAATTGTTTCCTCGAATAGTGGTTTCCCGCTGTGCTCTGGTAAGAACACGATCATTGGGAAGGGACAAACATGTGTTTAAAATGACCACATTGAACAGAAATGGATGTCGTGATGTGTGTTGGTCTTGCTTCACTGGAACACTTGGGAAGAAAAGTGGTTTTGGGGAGTCCAAATCGGGTATCGAGTATTTTATATAAATATACTTTCCTGGAAATGACTATAATGGTTTTGTGTGGAGTGTTTTACCCAGTTTCCCTTCCCAATTTCCTTCAAACTAAAGAAGTGCACTCATCTCCAGTATTCTCTATTGGCAAGAAGGAAAGTCTAGATTTTTCCTGAAACAATAAAAATTTGCAATTAACGTTCGCCTGTGGAGGCACTGGGTACAAATTATTCCATAAGGGAATCCAATAGAGGAACCCTAGGGTAGGGTAGGTTTGGGGTAAATAATTTCTTGAGCTCCTTATATTTTATTTCATTTTCTTGTTCTTGGTGGCTTGGTCGACCAAACTGTTGTTGCATCGTGGTCGGTATGGTGGTATGTTCTGCAACTGAACTCAACTGTCGTTGTTGATTAATTGAGATTGGGATTGTGATTTGGATTTGGATTTGGGATTTTAGTTGGATTCCATCTGCGGATTTGCATTTCTATGGGGAAGGGGAGAGGAATTGTGTGATTAATGGGAGATTATAGAGGCTTTGTTTCAGTGGATGTCGAAATGATTCCTTGGGGTGGGCATGTAAATTCATTGTGCAAGGTTTTCATTTAGATAAATATGCTCTAATAATTGGATCCCAACTTGCATTCACTTTCATCTATGGTTATGTAGAGATTATGTACAGGCATTGAGGCAAAATCAAACCGTGAAGAGAAGCATGCCGTCGAAATTTGTCAAAATCAAGGCCATGGAAACATGTCAAAATCAAATCATGAAGGGAAGGGCCATCGAAATTTTTCAAAATCAAATCGGGAAGAGGCAAGGAATGGAAATATGTCAAAATCGCGAAGACGCGAGGGATGTTCATATGGATTTGCAAGAAACAGGAAAAAAGAAATTTTACACATTCGTGGAAAGGAGAAATTCATAAATAGTTTGATTTTAAATATGCATATTTTAAAGTTGTTTGTGTGTGAGCAATTGGTTGATGTATTGTAAAGGCACTTCTCTTCTGCACCTCCACGTCTAGAAAAATATTTTTACATTTAAATGGGTGAATTTATAAACTGTTGGGTGTGAAAATGTGTATTATAAAGTTGTCTTCGTTGTGTCGGTGTGAGCAATCAATTCTCTTCTCCACCTCCATGTCTAGTTGTGTTCTGCTCGCTGTCCTTGAAAAACCTAAAAGATAAATACAGATGGATGACGCATCTAGTTGTGTTCTGCTCGTTGTCCTTGATAAGGCAAAAAGAGAAATATAGATGGATGATAATGATAAGTAGTGGTGCCACATTAAATTTTTACAGCTAGATTACAATTCAAACTTTGATTGTTTATGTATCAAGAATTTACATGCCTTTGTGCAGTAAGAAATGGAAATCTTCACTTGTATCTAAAATAGTTTTTGCTTTGTGCAGTAAGAAATGCCAATCTTCACTTGTATCTAATTTTTTTTTTTGCTTGATTGTTGATGGGATTCAAGTATGGTTGTTGTTATTTAAATCATAAAAATATTACATTTTGGCTTCTTTGCTCAAAATCTTTAGCCTTGTTAATATTGTTGGTTAATAAGCCTGGAATTTATATTTGTTGAAAAATCTTATAAATGATGTTTGAAATAAAATTACAGGTAGTGTTGCTTCTTCAACTCCCAAGTTCAGGTTTTGGCATCATGAAAATTGAATTTAGTCTCTTTGGAATTTGTCTAAAATTGGTTGTCTATTTGCATTATAGGTTTAGCATAAGCGTTTACTTCAAGTCTTTCTTGATATTTTGCCTTTTCGAATGGACCTATGTGGATTGGGATTTTTGGTAAATTCATTGAATGATAACATGTGATATATTCTTGTTTTCTTACTTGTACTATTATTATGGGTATTATTTGATTATCTGTTCCGTCCTTAAACTGCATCAGCTCTAGTTTCATCATCTCAAACATATGTTGATTTATTTTGTGCATCTTGTGAGGCACTAGCTCTCACAGTCACAGCTTTACGAGCTAGTACATCTACGAGTGAGACAAATTTGGCAGCTGATTTGTTTGGTGATACTAGCTTTGGTCCAAGTTTTACTGCTTCTGTGTCTAAACCTCCACCTGCTCCTGTACCTGCACCTCTACCTATGTATGTACATGCATTTTCTCCTATCTATCAAAATCAGGTAAATATGACTATTTTTCTGTTGTGATGGATTTTGTATCTTACCACAATTCTTTAAGCACATATACATCCAGGTTTCAGAGGTATAGATTGAATCGAAGCATATTTCTTTTAATTGGAAATAAATAAAATATCAGGTTTTCTTGTCATAGTTTAAGCATACATTGGTTTTATTTTTCTGAGGTCTTGATTGTATTGCTCTTATAAAATTTAACAGCCAGCGAAAATCCTTTTGGTGATCCTCCATTCAAGGTGCCATCTTCTTCGCCCGAAGGCCCCTTTTTTGCACAAGCACAAAACACTACAATGTCTACAACACCCTCCTTTAGCGTTGGAGAAAGTGGAGGATACAGGGCCTTCACAACTGGTGCTGCTTCGAAAGTTGATACTATAACAAGTTATGGTTTCATGGATAATTTTCAAATAAGTCCATCTAATCCATTTTGTACTATTGAACAACCAACATAGATCTCAAAATATTCTAGCATTTTCCATGCACAACCATAGATACAGGTGCCAACACGAGCACATACACTGAATCAAGCACCAATATAGATGCAACCACATGCACACACACATATACAGAATCAAGCACCAATATAGATGCGACCACAAGCATACACACATACACAGCCTTTTGATATTTTCTTGATGTAAGGCCAAGCTATTAACAATGTAGCTTTTACAAATCCTCAGGAATAGAGCATAATGCATGTTTCACAGGCTCAAAATTCTTTTTCTGTATCTAATGGAAAGCCACAACAAAAGAAAGATAAATTTGAACCTAAATCAACAATTTGGGCAGATACACTCAGTCAGGGTCTTGTTGATTTGAATATTTTTGGACGTAATTTTCCCTTCCATTTTATAATAGGTTTTGTTTGCAAGGTATCTTGCTAAAGGAATAGTATAGAATGTCTAGTGTATTTTTAATTCTTGGTATATGTGGAAAACTGATCCTGGACATGTTGTTGTGCAAAAAAAATCAATCCTTTGGAAGATATTGGTATTGATTTAGATTCCATCAACAAGTTGGAAAATAGGCGGGGAGAAAAGAGAGGACATCTGTGTCTATCACATCAAGTAATAAACCCATGGGAAGAGCCATGGGTTCTAGTATTGGTCTGGGTCGAGCCGGTGCAAGTGCATTGTCTACTCCAGCTGCCTCAAGGGTTGATTCTGTGGGCATGGGTATGGGTGGATATGGAATGGGAATGGGTGCAAATCCTAGAATGGGGATGGGTGAAAATGTTGGAATGGGTATGGGAGAAGGTATTAACATGGGTATGGGTGTTGGAATGGGTATGGGATTAGGTGTTGGCATGGGTATGGGAGTAGGCATGGGGATGGGGATGAGCGTACCCATGGGACCTGGCATGGGAATGAATCCAACAATTTCTATGTCTAGGATGGGAATGGGGCCAACCATGGGCATGCCACCTAGGTCTGGGATGGGTGGAGTGAACCCAATGATGGGTGCTTATGGTTCTTAATAGCATCCCTATGGAGGTTATATATGAATTCTCACAACATCCCTATGGTGGGCAAGAGATCATGACTTCACTTGGTTTCTGGATTTGGCAACCACAGTTAGAGGTGTTAGGAAGTTTACATTGCCAGTAGGGTGGCTATATCATATTCAACAGCAGCAGCTAGAGTGTTACAGGTTTATATGGTACTCATTTACAAAATAACTAATGTTTGTACAATTTTTAAAACATATTGGTTATGGGAACGATCATCCAGTTATATGCATATACGATCCATCATATTAGATAGGAAAATATGTCTCGTAATTCCTATTTCTGAAGGGCATGGTGTCTCAGGTTAATTTTCAAGCTGCTGGACTACATGCTTATATATTACTACAACTGATAGAATATTTGTGAATTTTAGTAAATTCTTTATTGTTTTCCCCTTCCATTTCAAACTGGGAAATGGTTTTCACATAAAAGATTCATTCTTGGTTGAGGTATCCTATATTGATCTATATATCGTCCTTTATTTTCTCTGTCTTTTTGTGCTTGTTATTAGTCTTATAGCATCACAAGTATAATTGCACACCTCTTCATATCATTCTATGTTCAACGAAATCTTGAATGAATATTTTAGTGCTCTTCAGATAAAATCTTGTATGTATTTTTTAGTACTAAGGTAATCTTTTGCAAGAAAGCATACTTTTATGGTTTCTTCTTTTCCCCTATTTTTCTATTTTTTTCTCTCTTTGGACTATTGGTGTGCCTACTGGTGTAAAAGTACACCCTGTGCACTTATTATTATGTTCAGGAAATGGAAGAGTGTTGAAGCTTTCCTAAAAAATTCTTCTTGTTTATTGATTTGTATAAAATTTAGTTTTGTGCTATATTTTAGCCATATAATCGGCTCAGATTGAAAATTCCTCTCATTGAGAACCATGTTGGCAAGTATAGGCAGCACTTGTTTGGTGGAGGGGGTGAATTTTTATGCACTCATTTTTCCAAGTGAAAATTTTGCACTAGAATGATTATAACACATTTGAAAATTAGGTTTTACTGGGATGTGATGATGAGCATTTCAATTACCCCATATTTATGATATCATTAGCTCTTTTCCATCCAAAAACTATATTTGGATCCTCGACATATCTTGCTATTAATATTTAGACCTACAGTGGGTTGTCCATGGCCTATATTTGATGTTGCATTATTAATTGTTAACTATCAATATAATCTTGTTACCCAACTTCTGTGTTTCACAACACTTTTTAAGGAAGCATAATTACTAGACTTCGAGTTTGGAAATATTAAATTTATATTTATAAGTAATGGGAAAAACCCTATATGTTAATATGAAAATTTAAAATATATATTTTTTATTTGCACTCCTATGTGTAATTCTATGCTACACATCCACACTCCTTCGGCGTTCTTTTGCACCTCTTGGTGCAATTGCTAGTTTATAATCTTCTCATTAATGAATCAACTGCCCAAATTAGAAGTCTAATCAATGGCTAAGATTAAAACTTGACTTGATCTTCGTTCTTTAGAATATTCACACCTTGTTTTATTAATACCCATTAATTATTTAATTTCCCAAGTTTAGACTTAGAGTCTCCATTAAAATAATTAATTATTTTAATAAAACATGAACTGAGTGAAATTTCCACCAGCGGTTTATGGGTTCTTTGGAATACTGGTGTCTAATCCTCATCACAAAATTTGAGACTTAGATCACTTTCAAATGCTACAAAATCAACATGCACATGTTGGATATGCAGTGTTGTGTACATATGGTGCGATGTACATTTCGTATATGCAGTGGTATGTACATTTTGTTTTTTGTGTGTGTTGTACATAGTGGTGCTATGTACATATGGTGTTGTGTGCATGATTGTACATATGGTGTTGTGTGCATGATTGTAGATGTAGTGTTGTGTACATGTGGTACATTTGGTTTTTTGTGCAGGTGGTGTTGTGTACATGTTGTGCATGCGGTGTTGTGTACATGTGGTGTCATGTACATGTGATGTTGTGCACACATTGTGTGGGTAGTGTTGTGTACAAGTGGTAATGTGTACATGTTGTGCATATGGTATTGGTATACATGTGGTATTGTGTGCATCTCGTACATGTTGTGTTGCGGGTATGTAGTACTATGTATGTGCATGGTGTAGTCGTGGTATCGTGACATGTATGTTCGTTGTGTTGTACTATGTGTACATATATGTATTGTGTTGTACACCGGATGTATGTGTATGTATTGTGTTGTACACCGGATGTATGTGTATGTATTGTGTTGTGTTGTACACCGGGTGTAGGTATATGTGTCGTGATGTATATCAGATGTAGGTGCATGTATTGTATGGTATTGTATGTCATATGTAGTTGTATGTGTGAGATGCACACTATGTTTATGTCTACATGATTGAAGAGAAGCAAAGGCACTGGGTGTTTGTTGAATGTGGAAACCGATCTGGTATGTACAAAAAAACAAAGGCAGAAGTAAGGACTAATGAAGGATAAGTATAATTATTTTATTTCATTTTTATTATGCGTGTGATCTATGATTCTAACTTATGATGGCTACATGTGATTTACGACTATGGTTTACGTTGATTTCATGCAATTCATTATTTTGATTTATGATGGTTTTGTTTTCAGCTAACCATATGTGATATATTTATACATGATGATTTGATCAAAGAGAGAGTTTGACTTGTTGTGATAGGAAGTGAATATAAATGCAAGTGTACCTTATTGACGAGCTACCAATGAGGTATGATGTGAATTTATTTCAATTTATTTTGCATCTAATGGCAGTTATGTGCTTGGTCTAGGAAGCACGGAAATTCCCGGTTAGGTGGTTGAAACTGATTGAAAGCATTAGTAGCAACAAAAAAATGAATAGAAACAGACAATAGTGTGTTGGTAAAGCACTTCAGTAGCAGGGCCATTGTGGGACACTGGTACCCAATAGTGTCCATTGATTTCCATGAGCATGCTATGGCTGATATGATGGTTTTGAGGCATGATATGCCTTATTTTTGAGATAGGGATATGCCTTTCTTTTGAGGAAGGTATTCGCCTTGGTTTTTGTATCTTCCGATGTGAGGAAGACTTTCCAAGGGATGGATCATCCGAGATAGGGAATGTCGGGGAACTTGAAAGGTGAGTGACTGCACAGAAGGGGATGACAGGATTTCTCGAGGGACTATGTAGCAGATAAGGGAAGGCTAGGGATGGATTTTTTTTGGCCATTAGAATTTCTAAATGGAATCATATGCATATTGAGAGTATACCCGGGAATAATAAGCTGGAAATTGTTCACTAAGATGACAAGTGGCGTAATATTGTAGCGCTGGACATTAGATGCAGTTTTGGCTCTGACAGTGGATTATGGAATTCCTTGGAAGGAAGTGAATCTTGGTACTACTTTGAGGGTGGAGGTGTGAGCCTTTAGATTCCCTTGTTTTTTATACAAGCATCATATCCTTTAAGTTGTTAGTTGAGAAAATGTGCATATGTGTATATTATTGTAAATACTATATCGAGCTGGATTTATCAAGCTCCACAGATAGTATGGTTATATATATATATATATATATATATCATTGTAATTACTGCAACAAGTTGTGTTATAAAGCTCCATAGGTAGTATGTTTTCTTTTCAGTGGTTTGCTAGTTTGTAGATGTCATTGAACACCGAGGACGGTGTTCCCCCAAGGGGGAGGGTTTTGTAACAAACCCAGGCTAAAATTTCATGTAATAAAAGTTAATAAAGACAAACAAACAAAAAGACCACGGGAAAGGGACACTTATTCTAAACTGAATGTTGGGAAAAACATTATAGTGGGTGTTCATTTGATTTATTATGGCTAAGGAAATTGGCAAAGGAAAAGGCTTTGGAAAGGAAAAATGGCATTTTGGCACATTTATTTATGAAAATAATGGAAACTAGGAGAAAAGGGAGGTGAAAGGTCACAGGTTGCATGTGAGGAGGAAATGAAGGAAAATAATGGATAGTGAAGAAAATATAGGCCTAATTAATAAAAAGGCTTCTGAGGATCAGTTGGTACCTTTTGTCAGTTTAGTTTTGGAGCTTTCTCATTATTCTCTCTCTCTTGGACACTCAAATTTTTCTTGGAGCACTTTGGAATTGGATCAAGAAAGGAAAAGAAGGCACGAGGAATGAAGGAACAAGAAAGGAAGAGCAAGATCAAGTAACTACAACATGATTATTTGCAGATATTGATTTGCATGTGTGATTTCCTTGGTATATTTGGCATGCATGGTATTACATGTGGTTATTTTGTGTCATGGCATGGTTTTTTCCAAGTATGACAATGTTTTCAACTTGGCCTTCCAATTTCCTGATAACCATGGTGTGGTGGAGTTCTCGTGTTTTGGTTGAGTTGGATTTCTCGATGGATTTGAAGCTAAGTGAGGTGTGTTATCACTCCGTGAGATCTCTAAGGCTGAAGAAGAAATCCCAATAGAGGTAACCACAAACCAAGATTTTGGCTTAGTATCTAGCCCTACCAAATGAGAGAGGGCTCTCTCCATAGAGTCACAACAAGGAGGGTTGGATCAATTAGGGCTTTTATGCTAGGTATAAGTACATGGGTTTGTTTGAAATTGGGTTGCTGGAGGAGGATAATTAGGTCAAAGAGGCTAGGTCATGGCAAATAGGATTAGGGTTGCAAAGATTCAATGGGGCAAGGTAGGTATAAAACCTAACACTTTAGGGTTTCTTGAGTGGGATGGATCAGACAGGTGAGGATCTAGAAAGAGCAAGGCTAATCATGAATTCTTTCTAAACTAACGAAGATTGACAAACTATGAAGGTTTTCCCAAAACATAGCATGAGAGATGTATTTTGTTTATCAACTTAAAAACCAACATATCATAGAAATTAAATGGATCATGAAACAAAACATTAATATATAATGAGACATAAGAAGAAGAATGTTAAATTCTCATACCACAGGTATCCCAAAGAAATAGCTGCAACCTTTTCATTAATTTCCTGCAAAAATGATTATAATAGAGTCTCTGATCAATGCATCAACATATAACCTGTGAAATGAGTCAAAAAGTACATGATATAGAACTAAAAGCAACTCTTCCCATCCTTAGGGGTCGAATGCATGAGAGGACGAGGAGTTCCACCAAAATCTGAGCTGAATACCTAGAGTGTAGGGAGGTCAAACTGACTCATCCCTCACTTTTTGCAAATTGATTCATTACATGTCATCAAAAAATTTCACGTAATGTATTTACCCTAGCTAAGTGTAAAAACATTATAATTAAATTTAATTCTATCAATTACATCAGTAAATCATGATTTCTCAAGGTGAAAATCAAAATTACAGAGAAAACTGAGAAATTAAAAAAAATAAAAAATAAAAATCAGACATTGGTCAGGTGCACAATGCTCAGACATTGGTCAGGTGCACAGTGCTTTTGCTCTATGTGTTGTGCCATTGATCCAGGTGGATATTGGTGGTCACCTGCCTATTCCACTTGGGGCCCCACCATTGTCTCTTTCATTTTTTCAGTTTCGGCACAACTTACTATTTTTAGCAATTTTTCGGGTCTTGAACTTCTGGAGCCGTTTTGAGGCCCTAAACGATGTTTTTTGGAAAAATGGAGAGTAACATGGGTCCATGGACCGATGATCGATGTTTCTCATTTGAAATTTTTATTCCTCGGATAGATCTTTATAACGAGGTATGGTACGCGTCAAACGGAAATCGTATGCCAAAGTTACGCCCCTGGGAAGTTGAAACACCAATTTACCCAAACGGGGCCCATAGTTTTGGCGCTTCATCTCCTAGGGTTAGGGTTTTGGCTGTTTAGGATTTCCCATTGTTTCTGAATAATAAATAGGCCCTCGAGCCTCATTTTAACTGAGTTTATAGGCCTGTAGCCGCCACATCTCTTCTCAGAGATAGCTACCAGCGCCCTAGCTAGTTTTATTTCCATTCTGTCTGTAAGCAAATTTTAGTTCTTTGATTAATGAAATGAAGTGTTATTTCTTCTGCATCTCTGTATTTATGTTTATGTGTTTATTCTGTTGCGTTCCTGCATAAATCCGGATCAGTGGTATCAGAGCGGTCTGCTTTTTCTCGATCCTTCTTTGCATGTCCCCAACGAGGTCGGGATATAAGGAGTTAGGGCTCGATCTGGTGGAACCTTTGCAAGATCAGCTTCGCAAAACCTGACGGACGCCCATGGGGGATGAAAAGAAAGATGAGGGAGCAGGAGATCCCATCAAAATAATACTCGAGGAGGCCCTCGAAAAACAAAGGAACGCGATGATGGATAACTTTTCCCAGATCCTTCAACGACTGCCCATCGGCGGCGCATCTGCATCCAGCAGCCACTCTGGAGGTGTAACTCCTTTTAAGGTACAAATAAATTTTAACATTCCCATATTTGAGGGTCAAATAGATGCAGATGTCGTAGATAGATGGTTGAATCTATTAGAAGGATATTTCTCGGTTCATGACTTTTCCGACAGGGAGAAGATTATTTTTGCACTCCTCAAAGCTGCTCCCTATGTCAAGGACTAGTGGGAAACCCATTGTGAGAAAAAGGACGAGACAGAACCCTCTCTGTTCTCGGCCGTACCCACTTGGAATTATTTCCGAGACGCCATAAAGGAACAATACTATCCCGTGGGTAGCTATGAGGACAAGTACATACAATGGACCACGCTGCGACAACAAAGGGATCAATATGTGCATAAGCTGATGAATCTGTTCGATACCCTGTGCACCAAGTTGGGTATCAAATATTTAGAGAAACATCTAGTGCTAAAGTATTGCAGTTGTCTACACAAATACATTCAAGAAGAAATGGAGTTCCTCGACATCTCCTCGCTTGGTACGACATACCGGTATGCTGCTAAGATTGAGCAGAAATTCAAAAAAAAGAAGCGAGACTTTGGATCTGCAAATCAAAAGCAAGGGAAAGGTGCTCCCAAACCGCAGAACAAAGGACAGAGCCAAGGTATGGTGACTCAAGACAACCTGTCGAAGCCACAAGAAAAGAACAACACCGCAAAGCCAAAGAAGGACACGGGAAAGTGGTGTGAGTTCCATAAGAGCTCCACTCACAACACAAGTGAGTGTCGGGCCAAGCAATCGCTGGTGGCCGAGATGCAGGCTTCTGAGTCAGATGCATGCTCTGACTCTGAATTAGAACCTGACAAGGGGAATGACAAAGGGAAAAAAATTATTGATGCGGAGCCCAATGCCACTGTCGCCACTACAAAGATCCAGAAGGAGGAACCAGAATATCCAGAGGAGGAGGAACGTCTCTTCCACTCCCAGATGTGGGTAAAGGGCTCCCCGGTACAGTTCATTGTCGACAATGGGAGCCAAAAGAACCTCATTTCAGCAAACGCCGTGAAGCGGTTGGGCTTGCCGACCACAGATCACCCACATCCATACACCATCGGGTGGCTTCACCAAGGACGAGATCTCCGCGTCAGCCAACAATGCTGCCTTCCCTATAGCATCAAGCCCTTCATGGATGAGGTATTATGTGACATTGCTCCTATTGATGTTTCTGATGTATTATTAGGACAACCATACTTGTGTAAGCATCATGTTGTGTATGAGTCTCAACCTCGTGCTGTTATCGTTACTTTGGGAAATAAGTTGTACAGGATACCAGAGGTACCACCTCCTGCCGCTATCTCTTTAGTTACTGCAAAAAAATGCAGTAAGCTCATTTCCCAAACCAAAAAATTCGTTTTCCTGGTGATTTGCCCCCAGGGCAAGAAGAAGACTATAGCCATGACCTCCAGACATGGCTCATCTGCTCGACAACAACAAATGGATAAGGTTGTGGAGGAGTACGAGGACATATTCACCTCACCCACAGGGGTTCCTCTGCACTGTCAAGTCAAGCACTCGATTGATCTGACCCCAGGTGCGCCGCTACCCAATGGACCGATCTATTGGCACTCTATTCTGGAGAACGATGAAATCAAGAGGAAGATTCAGGAGCTGCTGCAGAAAGGTCACATCCGACCAAGTTCATCACCCTGTGGGACCCCGATCGTGTTGGTACAAAATAAGGATGGGACGTGAAGACTCTGTATAGACTATCGGGCGCTGAACAAGATCACTGTCCGGAATAGGTACCTGATCCCATAGATTGATGACCTTCTGGACCAACTCAAAGGTGCAAAATATTTCAACAAGATTGACTTGAAGTCGGGGTATCACCAGGTATCGATTGAACCCTCTGAGGTGTGGAAGACTGGCTTCAAAGCCAAGGAAGGGATTTTCGAACGGCTGGTCATGCCTTTCGGGTTGACGAATGCTCCCAAAACCTTCATGAGGATGATGGATGACATCTTGCGACCATTCACCAACTCATTTGTAGTGGTGTACTTGGATGACATTCTGATCTTCAGCCAGACTTGGGAAGAGCACCTTCACCACATCCGACAAGTCCTCTAAACACTGCGGCAACACAAGTTGTGTGCCAATTTGGAGAAGTTCACTTTTGGCATGACCCAGGTTCAATATCTGGGATACATTATTGATGAAAGGGGGGTGCATGTGGATCCAGCCAAGATCCAAGTCATTCGAGATTGGCCAACCCCAACCACTATAACAGAGCTTCGTAGCTTTCTGGGTCTTGCCAATTTCTATTGGAGGTTCGTGTTGGGATTCTCTCATATCACTTGGCCCTTGAGTCAAGTCACCAAGGGAGGAGCGACAACAAATTTTTTTTGGTCGGAACCTCAACAGAAGGCATTCACAGAATTAAAAAATCGCCTCTATTCTACCCCAGTGCTCACTTTACCAGACTTGCAACAACCATTTGAGATTGAGACAGATGCCTCCCACTATGCTATTGGGGCAGTTCTTACTCAATAGGGACATCTAGTGGCATATCAAAGTGAGACATTGTCTGACACAGTCCGAAAGTATCCCACTTATGATAAAGAAATGTATTCCATTGTGTAAGCTTGTCGACAATGGAAGCATTACATTTTGGGGAAGGAAACAATCATCCACATAGACCACCGGCCCCTGCAGTTCATACAGACACAAGGAAAGTTGCAGAATGATCGCCATCAGAAGTGGTCCACATATCTTCAACAGTTTCATTTGAAAATCAAGTACAAGAAGGGTAGCACCAATACTGTTGCAGACTGCCTCAGCTAACCACCGATCGTGGCGCTCACCACCGTGCTCAACTCTTGTGGGCATGAGACTTCTGATTGGCCGCTTCTCTGTGAGAGTGACCCAGAATTTGGCCACACTTACAAGGCACTCTTGGGGGGTAGGCAAGTTCCAAATTTTCACCTCCAAGATGCACTTTTATGTCACCTAGGACACCTTTGTGTTCCTTCAAGCGAGCGTGCCAAGATGATATGGGAAGCACACTACAGTCGAGTCGTTGGGCATTTCGGGGTCGAGAAAACAGTAGCAATCTTGCAGAAGTATTTCTATTAGCCGAACCTTCGAAAGGATGTCGAGAAGAACATCAGATCCTGCATTGCTTGTGCCATTTCCAAACCGACCATCAAGAATCAAGGCTTATATACTCTGCTACCTACCCCTAGTCGACCTTGGGAATCCATCTCCATGGATTACATGTTGAGCTTGCCTTCTACTAAGCAAGGAAATGGCTGTGTTTTCATGGTCGTCGATAGATTTTCGAAGATGGCCATTATGGCAGCCTACAAGAAGAATATCACAGCAGAAGCCACTGCTAAACTCTTCTTTGAACGAGTGTGGGTGCACTTTGGGATCCCACAGTCTATCATATCAGATCGGGATAGCAGGTTCCTTAGCACATTTTGGTCCAGCCTCTGGTCCATGTTGGATACCAAGCTCACCAAGTCCACAGCTTTCCATCCCCAAACAGATGGCCAGACAGAGGTCGTCAACAGAATTGTTGTACACATTCTGCGCATGTACAATTCAAAGCATCCACACACATGGGACGAGAGCCTCCCCTATGTAAAACGTAGTTATAATCGGGCTCTCCGCAGTTCAATCGGCCATAGCCCCTTTCAGGTGGGCTTGGGATTCCAGCCACTATGTCCCATTGACGTAGCCATGCCATTTGCAGCTACTCAGGCCAATTTAGCTCATGTCCAGTCTGAAGTTGACAAAGCAAGTAGCTTCATCGAGCACATTCAACACATCTGCCAACAGGTTCATGATATATTGGACAGAGCCAATTCCAAGTACAAGCAACGCCATGATCAACATCGGGTGCCACACAACTTCCAGGTGGGTGACAAAGTATGGCTACATTTGCAGAAGGAGCGCCTCACTGGACCCCACTACAAGGTTCGCCCGCTCCGATATGGGCCATACACCATCACCAAGGCTGTATGGGACAATGCCTTCGAGCTTAGTATTCCACCATTCCTTGGTCTGCACCCAGTCTTCAATGTGGATCACCTTCGTCCTTACTTCCCACCTCTATTGGACACCTCAGACATTGCAGAACAACTCACACCAACAGCGTTAAACCCAGACTACATGGAACAGGCCACCATAGATTGTATCATGGACATGCAAATCAAGAACACTCGCCAACAGAAGATCCAACTGTATCGGGTTGTCAAAGCTGGCCAACTCCTGCACCAAGGAAAGTGGTTCACCAGGGACCAAGTTCAGCAGAAATTTTCTCATCTCATGGAGGAACTTAACGCAATGGGGACCATTGCTTCCTAAGGGGGGAGGAATGATCCAGGTGGATATTGGTGGTCACCCGCCTATTCCACTTGGGGCCCCACCATTGTCTTTTTCAGTTTTTTCAGTTTCGGCACAACTTACTATTTTTAGCAGTTTTTCGGGTCCTGAAATTCCGGAGCCGTTTTGAGGCCCTAAACGACGTTTTTTGGGAAAACTGAGAGCAACATGGGGCCATGGATTGATGTTTCTCGTTCAAAATTTTTAGTCCTCGAATAGATATTTCTAACGAGGTATGGTACACGTTAAAGGAAGATTGTATGCCAAAGTTACGCCCCTGGGAAGTTGAAACACCAATTTACTCAAACGGGGCCCATAGTTTTGGTGCTTCATCTCCTAGGGTTAGGGTTTTGGCTGTTTAGGATTTCCCATTATTTCTAAATAATAAATAGGCCCTCGAGCCTCATTTTAACTCAGTTCAGAGGCCTGTAGCTGCCACATCTCTTCTCAGAGATAGCTACCAGTGCCCTAGCTAGTTTTATTTCCATTCTGTATGTAAGAAAATTTCAGTTCTTTGATTAATGAAATGAAGTGTTATTTCCGCTGCATCTCTATATTTATGGTTATGTGTTTATTCTGTTGCGTTCCTGCATAAATCCGGATCAGCCATGTCAGGTGCGCATCGCCATCTTTTAAAAGATGGGGTTCCCTATGTCCAAACTGAGCTCAGGATAGCTCATTGGAAATCGTATCCAGTCTACTTTCAAAATCTGTGCTTGGTTTGTAGATTTGACTCGATCTGACCTCCCAAAAATTGATTCTCCCAAGATTGATCTATGCACAACACCAGGCTCAAAAAGAGGGCAAAACATGATTTTTTGGGTGTTTTTTGACCTTTCACTGACTAGTTTGTCCAAAAAAACTTAGCAAAGTTGATAGGGTGCATGTATTATTCATTCTGAATCTAATGGTGGTCTCTTTTTGGCCAAAATATGCCTCAAACATGTTCGCAGTTCCTAGGGCGTCGCGCATTTGACAGTCCAACTATCACATGACTGTCCAGGAATGCAGAAAAACTTATTTTTTTCTTTTCAAAATGTATCAAATATTGCCAAAATTTGTTGAACGATGGCTGATAATGAGGATTAGGCATGGAGTGAGGCTTTAGCAAGGATATCAAGCCTTCTATTCTCTTCTTGCATGGTCAAGGTCTCAATTTTTGCATTGGCTTGTTTAAGTTTTGAAATTGCAGTTTTGTTTCTCTTGGCATAGTGATTTTCCATCCTTCTCTGAATATCATTGTCCTTGCTTTCTTTCTCCAGGAGCCTCTCAAGATTTTGGTTAGCCTTTTCAAGTCATTTCTCCCGGTTCTCATTGATTACCACTGCAAATTTTTCGTTAAGAGTGAGCTCTTCTGCTAGTTCTCTTTATTTCTTCCTTTCTAGTTCTAGGGCTCTCTTCAAACCTCTAGCGCTTGGCCTCCTTCTTGGCACTTGTTCTTCTATTTCATCTGGAACACCATACTTTTCTAGTGTCTCTTGAATCAAGAATTTATATTTTTTTGCTGCTCTTTGAGCTTTGATGAATTTCACTTCATCAATGAAGTGTTTGGTCCTTAGCTGTTGGTTCTCCTACTCAAGAAAGGTGATGAAAATTCTAGATCTATCAAGATTAGTTTTTAGCTCTTTAATCTTGGCCTCTTTTTCCTTGATGACTATGCTAGGGATATTAGAATCATCTTGCTGATTCAAGTCAACAAGGTCAAACTTCATTTATGTCTCATGAATATTTCCCTCCTCATGCCTAATCTCTTCCTGAATATCTTCCTCTGTCATCTTTTGCTTTTCTTTGTCTACCTGCTTTTCCGATGAAGAAGGAAATTCCCCTTCCAATGTCTCTATCTCAATCACTTTGGTCTCTGATATGTTTTTTCCAATGTCTCTATCTCAATCACTTTGGTCTTTTGAAGCTCATTCTTCTTAACCATGCTAGATGACCCAATATGAGTGTGAAATGGTGATGATGGTGGTGAAATGGGTGAAGTAATTTGAGCTGATGAAGAAATAGGTACTATGGGATGAGATGGAGGGATGGATGTGGAAGGATGAGATGGTGGAGGCACAACTTGAGCATATTGAATTGGTGGAGCAGTAAAACTGTCATTAGATATGAAATATTCCCATGAGATGTTCAATTTATCAAGGTGATGGAGGAAAATGATCTTGATGAGAGAGTGGTGAAAAATAATTTTCATTTGGTGGTCATAATCTCTCTTTTAAACAATGTATGCCATTTTTTTTAATGTCCCTGAAGAGAAAATAAGGTATGTTGACCATCTTGACCCTTTTGAAGTGCATTAATAACCTGATATGGTAGTTGTAGAGTCTAGAGAACCTTCCTTCAAAAGAAAATTACCTCATGTTTATTTTCATCATGGGGGCATACCTATCAAGGAGGTAAGAGAAAGGAAAGAACCTTTTTCTTTCATTCTTGTGCCTTGCCTTGATATATGGGTCATAGTAATTATTGTCCAAGTCTTTTTCCTTGTACCATTTTTCACCAACATTTGGAATTCCAGTGAAATCTGCTATAATGGTTGTGGATATTATGAAAATGACACCAACAAGGGTTACCTGGTTATCATGAATATTAGAGATGAAGAGCCTGCTCAAAACAGGGTGATGTTGGACCTTTTGTATTTTTTCACAAAATTCAAAGCATCCTACATGCTTAAAACATGCCACAGTCATGGGAGAGGCCATGAGTTCTCTGGTGTTTGTAGGTTCAAGTCTGAGGATCTTCTCTCCTTTGTGTGGCCTCCTCTCTTCCCTTTCTTCTTGCTCACTGAATTCTATGTTTTCTTCTTCCATAGTGCCTTAGATAGAAACCCTAGGGAGATGAATTGGGAGTGAAATGTAGGATTAAAGAGTGGGGAATGGGATGGAAAAAAATTAGGGAGATGGGGGGAGGGATTGTTGAATTGAGGGAGGTGACAGGGAGTAGAAATGTTGCGGGATTTGGGAATAGGAATTTTATTACAGGTATAGGGATTTAGGATCGTAGGAATTTGAAATACCTAGGTCTTCGGGTTTAGGGGATAAAGGGGTTTGGGATAGGGATATGATGATATAGGGATAGGGATATGATTTATTGTGATGTGGGAAGGGTAAATATGTCTTCAAAGATCAAATTTTGGATTCGGAATTGAAACTAGCGTTTTTATCTAGAAAAACTATACATTTCTCATGAAAACGTTGACACCATGAAATTTGTACGTGAGAGATGCAAGGAGGGCATAATTATGTCTTACTTACTTGCTGGAAAATGAAGAAACCATTTTCTGAATGTTTGGAGGACGTGTACTCAGTTTGGAAGCTTGCAAGTGATGTTTTCCAGGTGTGTAGCGCCTCTGGCTCTATGCATAATGCCCTGGCTCTATGCGCAACGCCTCTTTCCAGGTGAGCAACACCTCCAAAAATTTTGACCTTTCACCCTTCAATTCCAATTTTTTGAGCTATGTGAGTGATGCCTTGATAACATAGAGAGAAAATGAATATGTTTTGATCTTTGAATGGGATTTATACTTAATGAATTGGATGCTTTGAGCTTTGGAACCCACTTCTCCTTCTTGTTTTCACTTTAAACCTTTGAAACTATACCTTTCATTTTGAATTCTTTCCTTTGACAATTGATCATTTTGATGGACTAGGAACTCTTTGCACTTTGATATTTTCTTTGTTGGCATGTGGAACTCTGAGTTGGCATCTTGGGAACCTTGTACTTATTACATCTTAAATGACATAAAACTAGAAGATAAAAATAAAAATTACATCTTTTTGGAATAAAAATTACTTTCTAGGATGAAAATCACAACTTTGGAATCATAATTACATCTTTAAAAATCATCTTTACATGGTGAAGAGATGTTATTTTTTTCACTCTCTTACTTTGTTGGCTTTATGCAATGGAAATGATGTGTTTATTGGACCTTGGAAAAAAACCCATGAAACCTTGAAAAAACCCTAAAGACCTAAAGAGACTTTGAAAGAGTGATTTTCATGATGACATTATCTTTATGGATGATGTACAATCATCAAGGTATGAAATTGAGCCAACAAGTAATGGAAATTTAGAAAAAGTGAAATTTTTTGACTTAGGGCTACCATCAGTGAGTAAATTTTTGCATGACCTAATGGAATGAATAAAATTTTGTGAGTGGGACTCGTAAAATGATATGAAAAGAGGATTTTGATCACTGATGGCAGGATGCAAATACTTGCACTAACAAGTTGGATATCCGAAATGATATAGCACATGGCCTAGTAACCCCTGATCGAGCTATGGGTTGTAGTAATGTCGGATAGTGTGTTGTCTTGGTTTAGGGCCTAGTGATCCAGTGTGGATTGCGGTAAAGCCTAAGAGGTTGGTGCTCTCCATCAGGCCTAGGAATCCCAGGTTGGGATATAACATAAAGCCTTAAGATTATGTCTCGGGTTAGGGCGTATTAATCCTTGGATCTAATTGTGGATTGCGGTAAATCCTACGAGACTAAGAGACAAAAAAATTCCTCATAGTGTAGGTGGAGAAATCTGGTGGAATCCTAATTTCTATTAATGAGGGAGAGGTGGTTTAGCCTCGTGATGCCCTGGTTGGTTCTTTCGGTTTGAGTCACATATTCATGCTTGGAATATGGCACATGGGTGATTGGCTGAAGAGAGATTTGGCTCCACCAATATATGGCCGGGTGGAATGCGGTAGTACCATCTCCAATTGGTTTTTTACACTGAATAATGAGAAGTTAATTTCCTTGTTATTTGATGTATAAATGTACTGGTTTATATGTGGATTCTATGGCTATTATATCCTTGAGATTTTTGTTGTTATTATGTTGGTTATAAGCATGTATTATGACATCGATGATGTATGAATCTCCTCGTGTTTTTAGTTGTAAATGAATAAACAATATATCTATGGCCTAATAGATGATATTGTAGCTAATGTTGTAAGGGAACGATGCTTCTTAGCAATTTTCAGATAAGTATGAGACCCCTATGCTCATATATTTTGTTTACACCTGTAGAATACATGTTTGTGATATGTTTGACGAAATTCTTGTCATGTCTAGTAGGGGTCTAGTCTAGGCCTTTTAATTGTTTTTGAAAATACATCATTATTTCACTGTTTTATTTCATTCCTGAACTTTTCATTGAGTTTTGGGCAATTTCCTGGGCACTGGGCCTAAAAAAGTGCCATAAATCTCGCCGATGCATGCACAATTCTGGGCAATTTAGTCCCTGGACACAAGCATGCAGGCTTATGCATGTGTCCAAAACTTGCAAGGCACATGGATGCAAGCATGTGCATGTGTCCAGGGGGTTTTCCTCATGAAATCTCAGTGGGACCCAGGGGATAGAGGCCTAGGTGGTGGGGCTGGCTCCTGGGAGTTATGTTGTTGATGTGGAAGGTCGATATGGTGTGTTTACGTCGGATCCTCTTCCTTAAGGTCATCTAGGAGGTTGAACCTAATGATAGTAGCCTCTCGTCATATGTTTACCCTGGTTGGCTAGTTACTTGGGTAGATGTGGGATGCGGGTGTTACATTGGTATAACCCATGAGGATTTGAACTTTGAATCTCCTGCTTTATATATTACTTCATAACAAGGTGATCGTCAATTGAGTTGTACCCCAAGGGTTATTAATTACTTGTTATATATATATGATTAATTAATTTTTATTTACAAATTTATTTAATGAAATATATATATAGAAAGTGATTGGGTGCTCTGTTAAGACACTCCTTGATGTGAAGTCACTAGTGCAATTCTTCACCCCAATCAAGGTAATATATTAGACATGATGAAGATATAGTCTCGCCAAGCTTATAAAAAAAATTATAATTATAATTTTCTTATTCATAGAATGTTCTTGAAATAATTGTGAGAAAAACTTGTTATCGTAATTCTTTGCTTTCAAATTCCACTTCATAGTATTTATTAATTTTTAGTAATTTTTTTATTAATGAGTTATAAATTAATGGTTTATATTTAAAAATAATAATAAGTAAATATATATATATATATATATATATATATATATATATATATATATATATATATATATATATATATATATATATATATATATATATATATATATATATATATATATATATATATGATTTAAGTATTTGATATTGTTGTAGGGGTGTTTTTTATTTTTTTTATTTAGTTGGGGAAAGCTCCATAATTTATCATTCATGAAATGTGAAGATATTTTTACGTTTCCTATAATTTTTTTACTTAAGTTAATATTTTCTAAAATTATTTACTCTATATACAACTTAAAAAAAATACTAATTCATTATAATTAAAAATAATAATAATAAATACTAAATTTTAAATTTTAGAATTATATATATATATATATATATATATATATATATATATATATATATAATTTAATATTTCTTAAAATTATTTACTCTATATTACTTTTACAAAAATTAAGGATTCATTATAATTAAAAATAATAATAAATAATAAATTTTAAATTTATAAATCCTTTATAGGGATAGTAACATTCAATCAATGTCCTATGGGATACCTTATGTAAGAACACACATTGAGTATAATAACGATGGAAGAACACATTGCACGACGAGATTGATTAAACGATTGCGTCATTCTGCAGATAATATTAATGTTTTATGTAGTTATGTCTGTAGTTATATATTATTTCAAGGTGTAGAACATTTTTCTTTTGTAATATCCGATTATTGATTTCTATTAATATGAAACAAAATTATATTCGTAATTCTTTGAAGCACAATGTTAACTTGGTCAAACAAATGGGAACTTGCAAAAAAATAAAACAAAAGAGCAACCACCTAATTGTTACCACTTTAAGTGGTGGATTTCCAATCATACAAAAATACTATAGACACTAACATAAAAGGGTTCGTGAACCAGAAACAAGTAACATGTTAAGAAGTAGATGATAGTATTAAGAACCCAAAAAACAACCACTAACTGACAAACCTAGAAGATAAAAACTAAGTCAGAAATAGACTTATTCATCTAAGATGATGACCGGATAGTTTGGAGAGGATAACAGCTTCCTCAATCTGAAGAGTATTTGAATCAGTATATGAATTTGAGACTATATAACGGTCCACTCTATTCAATCTAACCACAATATCATCCATATCATAACGAATGTCCCTTAGTATCCTCTTCAACTCCTCTTATCCTTATATTTATCAACCTGTTTATTGCGAAGGACCATATTAAGAAGAGTCTCCATCCATCTATCAATGTGTTGATATAGAATGCAGAAAAAAGAGTCTTCTCTTCCTCAATTTTCTTGAGTTTGGCACCCATTTGGTGTTACCACTGCAAATTTCAATAAATGAGTGATAAATCTAATCCCCAAACTCCTTAGAAGCTTCTAGAGTACATATTTATTTTCTCACTTCCATAGAAATCACATCAAAGAAATCTGCAACAAACTCCCACCCAAATAGCCGACGATGTCTCGAAGGAGGCACTCGAACCCTTCGAGTGCCTCCACTGCGAGCAGGAAATCTTTCACGAGGTGCAAAATAACACGATACCAGTAAATGGACCGAACAACGAAAGTTTTGGAAGGGCGACTAAACTTACTAATACAACAAACTGGAGAGTGGAACCCTTCTAAGACATGAAATGTTGAATGCAAGGTGATAGACAACTTAAAAATACCCAGTTCAATTTCTATACAAAAGTTATCAAGGAACTTATGAAGAGTGGTCCCTGACCAGAAGAGACACTGAAACCATTACTCACTAGAACCAAAGATAAACTAATTTCCCGGTAATAATGACCTTTGGAACTTTTGAAAGTAGACAATGTTAAAACTACATTAAAAAATACCCACTATACCAGACTCCATAGACCAATACAGGGAAATGGAATGAAATCCCAAAGGGTTCGAGGGATTTAATTTTCATCATTGGGAGGACAACCACCAGTTCGAAGGAAAGACCAAATGTTGTATTATGTAAGAAACACACGAAAAATATTTGCACTCTATGCTTAACCATATAAGACTCACAGATAGACCTATGGCTTTAAGACGACAAGACAAGAAGTAAATTGAGAACCAACAATGGAGCTTGAATTTCCCTGATCCGCAGATATTTTGACATGAAAACACGAGTGTGGGAAATCGTCTCTTGGGAACAAAAAAACAAAAAAAAATGAGAGCCAAATACGTAAAAGAAGACGTAGTTCCAAAAAATTCGCAGAGAGAAAGGCAACTATTTTTTGCCACCCTGAAACAATAAGCGAGTTGGTATATATATCTGTGAACAAACTACAACTTTTACCTGTGAAAGAATTAGCTAAACGATTTGTTGCTTTATTTCCTTCCCTCTTCAAGTGTATGCAGATAACATAGTCGAAAGTTAGCAATAGATCCCTTACACTATTTACAACTTCCTGGAGGTGCCAACTACAGATAATTTTTTCTGCTAGATAACCTAATAAATTTTTTTGCACCGTATTGATCACTAATTGAGAGTCCCCATGGATCTGTAAAAATCTTATCCCTTTCCTCACTACTATTTGTAAACCTTTCTCTACCGCCTAGAATTCCGCCAGGTTATTTGCGGCTTCCCCGCAAGAAAATGCATAGACGTGGATAGGATTTGATCTTTCATCCTGAAGAACTCCTTTGAAACCTGCTTCACCTGGTTTCCTTTTCCAAATAGCTCTCAGTTTTTGGCTCATAGTGCTTGGGATTGGCATGAGAGATAGTTGATAATTTGGTATTGCTCGTAGAACTATTTTCGTCATCACAAGGCGACTGGGGAAATCTAGGGTCGTGAGAACCTAGTTATTAACTTTGCGACGTGTTTTCTCTAAAATATCTTCCCATGTGGATGCCATATTGTAATATAATACAATTGGTATCCCCAAATACTTATATGGGAGATATCCTACAATATAACCCATATTACTGCAGATCCTTTGTTGCATCAATTCTGGATAGTTAGAAAACAACATGTTTGTTTTGTGTTTGTTCACCGTAGTCCCTAAGGTGACATAAAATTTGAAGAATCCTATCCATTCCTATCGCCTCTCTCCATGTAGGTAGACCAAATAATATAACGTCATCAAAAAACTGAAGATGGGTGATTGAAAATTTTGTCCGGTAAAATCGAAGACCATATATATGACTTGAATTCCCTACTTTTTGGAACATTCTCCCAAGTTCTTCCATAGCTAGGATAAAGAGGAATGGAGACAAGGGATCTCCCTGCCTGATACCTCTAGAGGGATGAATAGTCTGTGAAGGTGATCCATTTACCAAAATTGAAATAAAAATATAGTGGAGATAAGTGATCTCACCCACTCCAACCAGTGTGCTGAAAAGCCAGAAGCTTGTAGAACCTGTATTAAAAAAGGCCAACTAATTATGTCATAAGCTTTAGATAAATCCAATTTTATGAACATACCTAGGCACTTAGAATTTTTCAGAAAATGAATTATTTCTTGCACTACTATTATTCCATCCGCTATCTATCATCCTTTTACAATATATGGGGGGAGGGTATCAAGAATAGAAGAAGCGGTTTCATTCTATTTGCTATAACCATGGAAATAATATTGTAAATAATGTTGCATAATGCAATGGGTCTAAAGCCTTCCAGACTCTCCGAACATCCTCGTTTTGGTACTAACAATATGAATGTTGTGTTCGATTCTAGAAGAATATTCCTAGTTTTCCTTGATTCTTCCACTTCTTCTTGAACCTCCTTTCCTAAAAAAACTCTAGCAGGCCTGATAGAAATATGTTGTATAACCATATGATAGAGGTCCCTTATTTTTTGGCATATTCGTTACTACTGATTCAACTTCAGATAAAGAAACCGGTCTCAACAAAGCAATATTTTGTTCCTTACTAATCATTATTGGAATATTTTTTATTACTGAAGTAGTAGCCGAGGATTGACCTAGCATGACTTCCTTACACAGATCATTGAAATAATGGACCAATTCGCCTTCTATGCCATATTGTGATAGTTTCCTCTTGCCTTCCTTATCTATAATGTAAAATATTTTGTTATGGTGATGATGTTGTATCGTAGCATTATGAAAATAATTTATATTTCGATCCCCCTCCTTTAGCCATTGGATCCTGGACTTTTGCTTCCATAAAATCTCTTCTTGCTTCCGTTGTTTTTCTAAGTTGTCAAGAGTGTTTGCCTCCTCCAATTCTAGCTCTGTAGGTATACTTTTCCATATGATCCATTATTGAATAAGTGACATATTGTTTTCCAACTCATTCTTATCTTTAAAAATGTTCCCAAAAACTTTCTTATTCCAATATTTGATGTGATATTTCTATTTTTTCAACTTTAGTTGAAATATTTTCACCTTGATGTGACCTTCAATATTCATTTCTACCCATCATTTCTTTAATAAATCTACAAATACAACCGATTGGAACCAGAAAATTTCAAATCAAAAAGGGTGATTTAATGGTATTTCCTCCAAATCAATTTCCAACATAATTGACCAGTGATCAGAACCCATACTTGACAATATTGAGGCTTCAATGAACAAATCCCTTTGTAAGATGTATTCTGATAGTAGGAGATGATCTAGCTGACAAGCAATCCGATTCCTTCCTCCTTAGTGATTATTACTCCATTTATTGTTGGAATGTCAACAATTTGGAGAGTTTCTATCAATTCGTCAGAATCCTCTGATATAGGATCCAACCTACGAACACCTCCATTTTTCTTTTGTTGCGATCTAGTAATATTAAAGTCACCGCCCACAATCCATAATGTGTACCCTATAATTTGTTTCATATCCTACAACTATTTCAAAAAATAACTTTTTCCCAAAGGGTTAAAGTGTAGGTTTTAACCCTGTACAAAAATTATATGCAAACGAACTCTTAAAACATAAAGTAAACAATAGTGAGACCATAAAACATAAAACAAATATACACATATGTTTTCCTATGGATCCCAAAACCGAGACTACGAGCTTGATTTTTTCATTATGTTCCTTTCAATGTTATAATACATATATACACATATTGAAGCATTCATAAAACCTAATCCACTGACCTTGGATTAGAACATAATCATAGTTCCCTTGACCGGATCTACAAAATACCATGGATAGAAAACTATCATGCCCAAAACCATGTACTAAACCCATGCACAAAACCATAGGTAGGTTTTCCCACCTAATATAGGGTCCAATTTTTTTTTCTCGGGGCGCTGCCCAGGACCCTGTGCAGGGGGGCTACCACCTCCCTGCAAACTTCCCGACCGGGGGGGGGGGGGGTGTTGCACCCCCCCTATGACCCCATTGTTGTGCTCAGCGCAATGAAAGGGGGAGGGGTGGTATTCCCCTCTTACCCCTCCCTTCACACGTGGAGCTAGTCGTGGAAAAACTATAACACACACCCAACATAAAGGGTCCATAAACCAATGAAAGGAAGGTGGAATCCTGTGTTCCCACATAGCGAAATTTCCAGTTATAATTCTATATGATGCAAACCATTCCTGAAATAATACCATATGAGGATTCCACCACACTATTAGTCCCCATGCATTCTTGATCGCTTCTATGGACATGTACTCACATCCTTTCCAACAAAATCCTGTTATATTACTCATTTTCTCCTCTAACAAATTTGTTTCTTTTAAAATAGCAATCATTTTGTTTTCATTTCTAATTTTATCTCTAAGATATATTTTTTTACCTCTATTATTGAGTCCCATTATGTTCCTTATGAGGGGTTAGTTACTATCGAACCCTTCTCAGGGAAGACTGGAGCCTAATCTGGGATGCCCTGACTTAACCCCATGTTTTCCTTGCTTCTCTCTTAGGTTTTGTTATCTTCTTCTTTGTCTCCTTATTTAATTCTTTGGAAACAATTTCTTTACCTTTATCTTTGAATGCTTGAAAATATCGAGCTATTAGATCCCTTGGTAAGGTATGTTTCTTGGTTTTCCATTGGAAATAAGCTTTGGAATACCTCTCCTTCTCCTCTTTGGATAGATCGCCCAGATCCTGTACTGCCCATCTGTTTATCACAGTGACTATTATTTTCTCTTCTTCCGAAAGTTCTGATATATTTTGGTCTAGGAGAGGGACCACTTCCTCAAAACTTGGGAGTGTCATTAAGTCAGAACCTTATAGTGGATTTTCATCATCTCCCATGTTATGTTTCAACATCGTCTTTTCCAAAAAAAAAAATGTTGGAATGATATCCATTTGGGTAATCTCGGCATCTTGAGCGTTCTCCTCCATATCTCAAGACAAAATCATAGGTATACATTGTATAGGTAAAAAAAATCATATTTATACATATAATAGAGAAGCTTGGGAGAGGCGCGTTATTTAGAAACTTATTTTATGCTATCTAAAAGAGTTGGATCCCATGGTAGAAGGAAAGAGTTTTATATTTTGGCAAAGTTTAATTTATAGAGGTATTAACATTTAATCAATTTCCTAAGGCACAAAGTATGTAAGAACACGGGTTGAGTATAATAACAATGGAATAACACATTGCACAACGATATGGATTAAATTACTACATCATTTTGTAGGGTTGAATGATAATATTAATGTTGTACACACACATATGAAATTATATCTGATATCAAGGTGTAGAACATCATATAGGTGAAAAAACTATAGTTAGACATCACATATAGCTAAGACTGCACCCTCGACCTCTCTCCTCACCCGCACCACCTCCTCCATTCCCTCTCTTATGCTAGTCCCCCTCACGATATTACCCTCGCTCCCTTCTACACCTCACAGCCTTTCATCCCCTGCCCCTCGCTTACTAACCTCGCCCTCACCACACAGCCCCACCCCACGCTCTGCACCCACGACCCACTCTGCCTTCCTTCCCCGCGTTCCTACCTTCCAACTCCCGCCACCTCACGCCCACCTTCTTCGCCTTCCGCCTTCCACCCTTCCCTGCCTCCCGTAGCCGGCTTTCCCGCCCACCCTTCCTCCCTCCGTCCCTGCCCGCCCTTCCTCCCTACCTCACCGCCCTCCCGCCTCCCCCGACGTCTGTCTTCCCCACCTCCCTCTCTGTCATCACCTCTGTCACCACCCTCCCGCCTCCCCCGACATCTGTCTTCCCCACCTCCCTCTCCGTCATCACCTCCGTCACCACTGTCAACCCTCCATCTGTGGCTACTTCACCTCTTCCGCCACTGTCACTTCTTCTCTCTCCTATCTTGTCGTTCACCTCCGCTGACACTCTTGTCCCTACCACCGTCCCTGTCACCATCCAATTATTCGACCTGAACCATCACGTGCTCCCTTTTTACTCTGTTCCATCCCATTCGTGACTTTTCGATTACTAATAATCGTATAAGGGATATGTAAATAAGTTATTAAGTTGTATAATTGACCAATTATATGATTAATATGTTAATTAATTATATAAATTATATAAGCTATATATATATATATATATATATATATATATATATATATATATATATAATAATAATAAAAATTATTATTATTATTTGAAAAAAAATGGCAGATAAATATTCACCACCGCATACGCGTTTAATGACGTCATCAATGTCGATGGCCGATTTCCAAAAAAAATCGCTGGATCTTGAGAAACAAATCAATAATAATTCCGATGACTTTGGAAAAAGATTATTCAGTCTCGAAGGTACAGTTGCAGGAAACTCCAACGATATCAAAAAGGTTCAAGATATGACGAATCGAATAGAAAGACAAATGTGGCTAAATCATAACGAGGCCACAGAAAATCTTAGCGAAGCAATGAAAAAGATGAAAAAACTCTTCGATAAGACAAATGGTAAGATAGATAAGATAAGGCAGACACAATGACCCATATCCCCTAATATGGAACAAAATCAACAGAACAATTCCGCAGATTCAGGGAACTCAAAAGAGCATCAGGAAAAAACCGATTCCCCAAATCATCACGAAGATAGTAATGCAGATTCTCAAAATAAGCAGCTCTGGAATGCATTTTCTAATCAATATCCCCTTCTCGTTCCACCATTAGCATATCAGCGAAAAGCAAAAATCTAGCTACCCAAGTTTGACGGTAATGAAAAAAATAGCGTTGCATGGCTTAATAAAGCCTAAGAATATTTTGAGATTTATGACATTAATAGTGATGACGAAAAAATTAAGCACGCTTCCATGAAAATGGAAGGAGAAGCATATAATTGGTATATGTGGTGGAAAAAGATGACGCTTGCTATCAGTTGGAGGAAATTTAAGTATGCATTTTTTAAAAGATTCCAAGGTATAAAAGAAGAAAAGTTTTTTTCAGCGTTCATCAAATTATGCCAAAAAGGAGATGTGGATGAGTACACTCGAGAATGGGAGACCTTGGCAACACGAGTACCGGGATTGTCAGAATCTCATCTAATCCAGTCTTTCATCTAAGGACTTAAAATCCATATACAAGAAGAGCTCGAACTTCACGAAATTACATCAGTAGAAGTAGCAAGGCAAAAAGCAAAAGCTGCTGAAAAGAAATTTGAGAGGGTATCTGGGTCAAAACCAGAAAGAGTATATTCGAGACGAAGGTTTCCTCAATCTACAAAAGAAGATAACATGAAATATGTTCCACCATGCCTTCGTGAAGGAGACAAATCTAACATAGAAATACAAAGGATGAGAGAGGGCAAGTGCAAACGTTGTGGCGAAAAGTGGGATCCTAAGCACATATGTGCTAATGGAAAAGAAAAAAATCTGTATAATTGTGAAGCAACTAATGACTCTAACAATGATGATTTAGATGTAGAAGGAATAGAAGACACCCTAGAGTTCTCTCCAGAAGTAGATGATGAAATCATTCTGCAAGTGCCATTATCAGCCATGATAGGTATATCACAACCTTAGACACTAAAATTAAGAGGACATATTAAAAAAAACAATGTAATGGTCCTCATCGACACTGGCAGCACGCACAATTTTCTAGATTTAACCATGGCCAAAAGACTCAACCTCTTTACCTTTCCTATGCCTAATATGAAGGTAATAGTGGACGATGGTAAGAAGAATGAGAAAGTAGGGAAATGCCATAAAGTCAAATGACAGATTAAAGACTTTAGTTTAGAATCTCCATTCTATGTCGTACCACTAGGAGGAGTAGATGTGGTCTTAGGAATTCAATGGCTACAAACCTTAGGTACTTATTCTGCCAACCATCAGAAGCAGTTTATAAGCTTTAAGTGGGAAGGGTAGAAGCACAAGTTATATGGATTCCAAGCCCTAGAGAATCAAATCGTATCGTCATCTCAGATGATGAAGATGATCCGAAAAGGAGCGCCAGCCTATATAGTACAATTTCATCAGTTATAAATGTTATCTACAAAAAGGAACCACGAAGAGTCACTGCAAGTACAAGAACTAGTGCAGAAACACGAAAAAAGTATTCCAATACCTACCAATGAAAATGCCTCCTAATAGGGAAATCGAACATACAATAGAATTCAAGGCAAGATCAGACCCTGTTAACATCAAGCCTTATCGCTACCCACATCACCACAAAACTGAAATTGAGAAGATAATCCAAGACCAAATTGAGAAGATAATCCAAGACCTTTTAAAATGTGGGGTCATCTCAAAAATCAAGAGTTCGTATGCCGCCCCAATTATATTGGTAAGAAAAAAATATGGATCATTCCGGCTATGCATTGACTACGGAGGATTAAATAAGATAACAATTAAAAATAAGTTTCCAATTCCCTTTATCGATGAAATGCTAGATGAGCTACATGGCGCAAAATACTTCTCTAAATTAGATTTAAGGTCAGGTTATTATCAGATCAGAATTAGATTAGAAGATATAACAAAAACTGCATTTCAAACACATGAAGGTCATTACGAGTTTAAAGTAATGCCCTTTGGGTTGAAAAATGCACCAGCTACATTCCAAGCAACTATGAACGAATTATTTCGACCATACCTTAGTAAATTTGTGCTAGTATTTTTTGATGATATTTTGATTTATATCAAGGCTTGGAAAGAGCACTTGCAACACTTGGATAAAGTTCTCACATTATTAGAAAATCATCAATTTTATGCTAAGAGGTCCATGTGCACCTTTGGAAAAGAATAAGTCGAATATCTAGGACACATAATATCCCATGAAGGGGTAAAAGTGGATCCTTCTAAAATTAAGGCTATAAGGGAATGGAATAAACCAGTGAATATATCCAAGCTCAGAGGATTTTTAGGATTAACGGGATATTATCGAAGATTTATTAAAGACTATGCGCATAGAACTGCACCTATTACAAATATTTTAAATAAAAATTCGTTTCAATGGAATGAGGAAGCAGGGAAGTGTTTTAAAGATTTGAAGGAAGTAATGGCTAATGCACTAGTATTGGCAACTCCAAACTTTTCTAAACCATTTATCATCGAATGTGATGCCTCTGGATTCAGTATTGGTGCAGTATTAATGCAAGAAGGGCACCCTATTGCTTTTGAAAGCATAAAGCTAAATAAACGAGAGTGTCTCAAGTCCACATACAACAAGGAAATGCTCGCAATTATGCATGCATTGGACAAATGGAGACAATATCTGTTAGGGAGTAAATTTTCCATCCGAACGGATCATAACAGTCTTCAGTATCTCCTTCAACAAAAAACACTCTCTGAAGAACACCAAAAATGGATCGAGAATATTTTCACTTTCGACATGGAGATATTACACAAGAAAGGAAAAGACAATGTAGTAGCGGATGCCCTGTCCAGAAAAGATGAAGAATCAACACTACTTGTAGTTTCGGTTTTTGTGCCTGAATGGCTTAATGAGATTAGAAGTGAGTACGCAAAATATCCAGAAATTTTGGCTATAATCAATAATCTCCCAGGAAATTCAAAATTTGAGTGGAAGAATGATATCTTATGGTACAAAGGAAGAATTTATCTAAACTCCAAATCCAAGTTTATTTCAAAAATACTCAAGGAATCACATGATTCCATGTCGTCTGGGCATGTAGGATATTTTAAAACCTATTATAATGCACGTCAGTCATTTTTTTGGAAGGTGTTGTACTGTACAACAACCCTCCCTTTTTCTTAAAATTTTAGAAATAAAATTCATTTAGAAATAGGGTCCCTTTTTCTTTTTATAGAAATAAAAGACTTGGAAATAAAGATTCATTGTTTTTGAAAAAACTCATCTTTTGTTTGCTAAAAAAATTCAACATTCAAAACTTATGATCCGATCCAATATACAAGGCCTTATCATAAAAAAACAAATCAAGTTTAAAAGTCTAATCGCAATCGGAGAATCGGAGATAACCCTTAAAAGAAGTTTCATATACTCATTTCAAATCCTTTGATGCGATTAGTTCGATCGGAAATCTTTAATCGCTAAAGAGTTTAAATTGTTTATTTATATAACTTCTGATGCGATGCGGCCAGTCGCAATCGATTAATCGGGATATTCTTTAACAAATTATTTACGATCAATTGAAATTTCCCGATCCGACGCGCGTTATTACAATAAACGTTTTTAAAAAGAAAATCAAACATTTGTTCGTTTTAAATCTTATATGATAGTCCCCACCATTAGAGATCGGAAAAGTTTTCAATCGGAATCGACCAATCGAGAAAAACGAATGGTGATCTTTATGTGCCATTCGAAAACTTTCGATGCGATTGATGTCATTTATTGCATGCGAAAAGTTCAGCATGGATGAATATTTTAATATTTCGCAACCGCCAAATCTCAATTTGTACGAGGGCATTCAATAACGAATCAAATGAATATTGTTAATGATTTGGTTTTTAATACATGAGTGTGACCCAAAGGGAGCATTTACGCGGTATACGAAACAAATAAATAAAAATCATAAGTTCATAAATCATCCCGTTTGAGTTACTTGTTTGTCACGACTGAGAGTTTATTGTCTTACAGAGCCGAAGAACACTAAGCCCGTTCATTCACAGACAAAGGGAAGCAATAGCAAACGAAGAAATGTCGAAGAGAGCGAGAAGAAGCAAGACTGTTGTTCCAGTTAAGTTCGTTGAGACGCCTACGGTTTCAAAAGAAAAGCCCACAAAATTAAGATTAGTCATAGATACATCATGCCAGGGGCTTGGGAATATGACGTGGGAAGGAGTCTACAACCTATTAGAAAGAGAAAACCCCAAGGTCACAGTAGAAAAGGCATCGGTTCCAGACGAAGATAGCTCAGATTCTGACTCTGAGATCACTGAAAAATCACTTGCAAATTCATTTTTGCATCGAATTGCAGCCAGAGCGAGCATCATGCCTTATTATGATGCAATTCGATGGGTTATTGACAGTGTGAAGATACAAGACAAAACGTTTGTTTCAGCATCTGGAGTGTCTTTTGGCTCGTTTAAAGCAGAAGACCTAAAGGCAATGTATCACCTTCCAGACCCGCAGAAGGTGTATAACAAGGATTTTATCAAAGACTTTGCTGATAATAACAAAGTCCAATCTGACCCTATCAGAGATTGGAAGAAAAATCCAGAGAAGCATCGAAATGAAGCGTCCGGTATGTATTCTGTAGATTCCCTTTTACCTCCATATTGCTATGTCGCTGCCATGATGTGTAGATTATTTGGCAATGATAATTCAGCTAGGTTTTCTATACAAATGGTCCCATTAATCCTAGCTGCTGTCAATTCCGATATCATGGATTGGGCTGTTATTCTTTCTGATAGAATGGCCAATAGGATACTTGAGTACAGACAAGAAAAGACTGCTGGAAATTCCACTCCCTTTTCTTTTGTGCCTATATTCTTGATGCTCTTTGTTTTAATTCTGAGTTTCCCTTATTTGGATGGAAATGGACTCCCAAAGACCCTACCCCAATTCATATTTATCATAAACTACTTTGGAAGGTTCATTTCCAAGATAATGTATATAGAATCTGCCATGGTTTCCTTATCCCTGTTTTCAAAACCATTTTTAATCGCTTCCCTCCTAGATTCTCTGAAAAAGCTAAGGCCGACTTATCTGCAATAGGAGATTGGTTTGGGGAGGAGAAATTTACATACATCAGGGTTTTTGGTAGTATTGTGGAACCACATGTTCTTCCTCTTTTTGTGCCAGACAAACTTCTTGCTCAAGAAATTTCCTATCAATTAACAATTGAAGGAATATCTAGGTCTTTGAATAACAGTAAGAAAAGAATGTGGCCTCAATTCCCACTCAATTGTGGTCAGTTTACCTTAAATGATTTCAAGCATGCTGAAAAAGAAGTCTCCAAGATAAAAGGTTGTAAATTTGCAACCATTCTTGGAAGACAATATGATCCAAGACAGATAGCATTTAATGTTACTGCTTCAGTTTCAATTGCTCGATTTGAGCATGAGCCAGATCCGTTTGATGATTTGTTTGTTTCTTTGGATAATTTCCCTGAAATTTATGACTTAGCCAAGTCTAAATTTCAAAAGGAGGAAATGGATAATTTTTTGTTATTCAGAAGCTAGAGATTGTTAAGAGTTCCTCTGGACCAATTAAGAATTCTAACACAAGGGTCAGAGGCAGAAGGTACATCCAGCAAAACGCTAGTAGAAACATCTACTGGCAAAGTCATTATACAATCGGCTGTCAACCAGCCGACTGTACATACTCAAAAGGTGGTCGCTATTAACAAGCCTGATGCCCAAAAGGGAAATACTGATGATAAATCCGATCAAAATACTGGTCAGCAGTCAACTGCTCAGACAACAGAAAAATGCACAAGTACTGATGATGATGTGCATAATAAAAAAGGTGGATCGGATGGCAAAAGCACTGAGCAGAATATAGATACAGAAAAAGGAAAATAAACAACTAAGGAGATTATGGTTTCTACTGATCTTAATGTTTCTCCTCAGTTATTAAAACAATATGATCAATTTGCTCAACAGCTGGGATTGCAAGATAAAGATAAAGATCAAACAGAGCAGGATGTTGAAATCATTCCTGAACATCCAACAGGGCATATTGTATTAAAGGTCGAGGAGATACCTCCTTTAGATGTATTTTACAACCCCAAACATAAGGCTGTTGTTAGAAGACAAAGGAAAAGAAGGAAGACAGAACGGGACATATTTTCTACTCCATCAGAGGAGTTTATGAATATTATTTACAAAAACAATGAGGTAAATCCATCTGAAGACCTCACAAAATTATCCCAGTATGCAGGAGCTTATAGTGCTGCGACAGTTGATAAAGCTGTAGAAGTTTCTCAGCTGATAACTCAGAAAGATCTCCACATAACTTCACTTGAAGAGCAAGCTAAGGAAAGTCAGCAACAGATTACCCAATTGCAACAACAACTGCAAAATCAGACACTCAGGTCCGAAGAGTTGCAAAAACAGCTTGCTGAAGAAAAGAAGAAAGTTGATGAACAGCTCTTGGGCAAACAACAACAACTAAATGAAGAGATTTCTAAGTTACAAAGTCTGTTACAAAATGAGAAAAATGCAAAAATGATTCAAGAAAAGGAATTTCAAGCAACTTTGGATAAGTTTAAAGATTTCCCGAAGTTAAATGAATTCAAAACAGAAGCCCTTGAGGCTAATAAATTATTGTCTCAGCAATTGAATGAATTTTGTGCAAAGTTGTCACAGGCAGAACCTTTTTGTGGTATTACTTCATCTTTGATCCAAAATGTTATTTCTCTCAGACAAGAAATAGATGATGCTGATGAAAAGATTTTCGAATTTCTCAATTGGCAAGACACAGAAAAGGGAAAAGAAGCCAATCTTCCTAGAATAGAGGAAAAACACAAAGAAATCTTATTTACAGAATGGGAACATCAAATAATGAAAGCTGAGAGAGAAATATCAAGGGCCAGGAGTATGATGAATAATATCACTCAATTCATAAATGACAGCTTATACTCAATCAATCTCATTTCAGACTGTGTTCCTGGCAGTTTGCCAAAAGTAAAAGAAACTGAAAACAGATGGAGAGAAGAAATGGAGAAGAAAAATCAACAAATCAACAAACTTCAAACAATATCCTGGGACAGTATGTGGACTCATTTAATCAAACCAAACAATCAAAAAACGGCTATCAAATTTCTTTCAAATGCCATTGATTGTTTGATTCCAGAATTTTCCGATGCCACCTATGCTGGACAGCTGCATTCCGAAATGAGTCATCCACCGAGACTCCAAGATATGTTGAAGATTTGCAACTTGGCTTCATCAAGCGAGAGAGAGAAACAATGAATCAGTTTCATTCAAGATAGCTTTTCAGTTTTTAATTTGATAGATTGTAGCAGTAGTAGTAGGATTTTGTTATGTAATTCCTTATTTAAATCCCTCTCATGCATTTAGAGAAGGATCAGAAATTGTAATATTTTTTGGACTTGGGGCTAACATTTCTGTACTCCATTCCTTATTATATTTTATGAAGGATCACATCTGGTGATTTTTGTGCTGAAATTATCTTTGAAGTGTTGCATTTCTGTACCTTTGGATTTAATTTTACATCGGAGTTACTAGATAAGAGTATCACATTTCATTTGATAGTCTTCAAGATGAATGAGGTATTTCTATCTGTTCACTGTTGATTTTCTCTGTTATATGGTATTCATTTGAAGAATTTGCTATCATTTATATATTTGGTTTTCACAACGTTTCTTTTTATATATCATTTCTGAGTATAATTGGAATGTTATCTTTTATAAGCATATATAAATGGTATACATGATGAATGCAATATGTTATTATAACTCGGTTTAATTTCTTAAACAGAGTTACCTTTATTTGTTTCTGCATATTTCAATTTGATTAATAATACATTTTCATGGTTATTATTAGATTGAAACAATCTTAAGTTGTATTCACATATAATTACCCGGGTTAGTATTAGAATTTCTTTATCAGTATTTAGCTTAGATTATATAGTTTTATTTCTGTTAATTTAGTCTCATTTTCATTCATCCAATCCAATCCACTTAGTTATAAGGAAACTGGTCCTTTAAATCCAGTCGGAGCCACCATCCCAAACGGAAAAGGAGTTGTCTTAAGGTCCCGACTGGGTGGTTTTCCCCAATGTTTGAAGCAGAGATTTTCTAGGCTTCAACAGAAGGGTATGAGTCACGATATTCAAAAATATGTCGTAGAATGTGACAAGTGTCAAAGGAATAAAAGCGAAAATATTATGACACCTGGGTTACTTCATCCCTTAAATATTCCGAATCAGAAATGGGAAGAAATATCGATGGATTTTATTGAAGGATTACCTGTATTTGATGGGAAGGAAAAGATCTTCGTAGTAGTAGATAGATTCACTAAATATGCCCATTTTAGCGCTATCAAGAAAATAGACACTGCAAAGCAAATTGCAAAGATATTCTGCAAACATATTTATAAACTACACGACTTTCCGAAAGTCATTGTCAGTGACAGGGATGCCAAATTTAAAGGAATTTTTTGAAGGAATTGTTCAACCATATCAGAACCTACCTCAACCTGAACTTAGCTTATCACCCCCAAACAAATGGGCAAACAGAGGTTGTCAACAAATGTTTGGAAGCTTACCTACAGTGTTATGCTACGGAAAAACAAAATAAATGGGTTCAATGGTTGCATCTCGCTGAATGGTGGTATAATTCTACTTACCATACATCAACAAAAATGACTCCATTCCAGGCTCTATATGGATACGAGCCCCAGAAATGGAAATATTTTTCTTCAGTCCAATCAAATTTTCCAGCAGTTAAAAATTAGCTAGAAGAACACTAAAAGGTCGTCCAAGTTCTAAAAGAAAATCTGAATATTGCACAGAATCGTATGAAGCAACAGGCTGACCGTAATCGAACTGAGCGATCATTTGAAGTTGGAGACTGGGTGTTTGTCAAGCTCCAACCGTACAAGTAGTTGTCGCTGAAACAAAAAGGGAAACATAAATTAGCTCTGAAGTTCTATGGTTTGTATCAAATTATTAAAAAGATCAGTCAAGTCGCTTATGGGTTGAGCCTTCCCGATACAAGTCGTGTTCACAATGTCTTCCATGTGTCATGCTTAAAAAATACTGGGTGACCATCAGTCATCCCAAACGACACTCCCAATTTTGGATGATGAAGGAAGGATCGTTTTGGAGCTCGAAAGTATCCTATCTACCCGCGAAAAGAAGCTACGCTCTCGTGTTATTACTGAATATTTAATCAAATGGAAGGATTTTCCCATAGAAGAAGCCTCTTGGGAATCTGAAGCGTTTCGTCAGCAACACCCGTCGTTACGTATGCTTTGAGGACAAAGCATCTTTAAGAGAGGGGCAATGTTATGTATAATTTATGTATAATTTATTAATTATTAGTTAAATCTAGTTATCTTAGGTTTATTAAGTGAAAGGGCATGATCAACGATCATGCCTCTTCACCAAGGGACACCGTAAGGTTGTATTTAAGCCTTGGTGATTCCCCATTGTAATCATCTCATATTTTATCAATAATAATATATACTTATTCAAGTTTACCAGAGTTTTTACACTCCAATGATAGAGAAATTCATGGGAGTCGTGTTATTTAGAAACCTTTTTTTTATGTTATCTAAAGGAGTTGGATCTAATAGTGGAAAATAAAGAGATTTTCATTTGGGCAAGATCCAATTTCATGAGGGCTTCCCTAGAGCCATGTGAGCACCTTAAGGTAGCGGTCAAATGTGTGTGGTTGCACTCAAAGAAAACATATCAAATGGTTTCATAACCTTTTTGGTGAACAATTTGTTTCCCCAACTGTTATAACTATCCCATTTGCAACATATATGGAATAGTTATACTTGGTGTAATAGTGGTAAAAACAAATGAAAGAAACTTCTTGTATACTTTATTCTTAAGCATTTTCAAGCACATTAAAGAAGAAAAATTATCTATATTTTATTCGGCATATAATTTATATAATAAAATTGCGGCATATAATTTCTATAATAAAATCGAAAACTAGAAAAATAAATTTTGACATATATTCTATCTTAATATTATTAATAATATTTTTTATCATACTTTTCATATTTTGAATTTTTGGTTCTCATGGTGAATCATGCCAATCAAGCTATATATTTAAAGCATTCGTTATAATATTTTATATGTGATTTGATTTCATAAAAAATTAATATATAAATTATATTTCTATTAAAATTTTGTTTTATATTAAAAAAAATATTGATTTAGTATAATTATAAATTTTTTTTATGATGGAAGCCTTCCTTTCCTTGATGCTCTCATCTCTAGAAACAATAATGGTTTTTTCTCGCATCGTGTTTTTTGGAAGAAAACTCACACTGAGCAATATTTGCATTCTTGCTCTCATCATCTTCCAGCTCAAAAATTTGGTTACCTTAATACTTTAGCCACGAGAGCTCTTAGAATTTCAGATAAGGATCATTTAGATGAAGAGAAGGCCCATATCCTTAGGGTCTTTGAAGAGAATGGCTATAGTAAAATTCAGGGTTTAAAGGCTTTCATGAATCCTAGCAGAGGTCCGAATCAGAATAATGTAAAAGATGATTTTGTTGGTAGGGTTCATTTGTCTTTTATACAGGGTACCACTGACAAGATTGCTCGGATTTAAGGAAGCATAAGATCTCTTACTCTTTTAAACCTTTGAACACCATTCGTGGTTCCCTTAAATCAGTTAAAGACCCATTGGACCCCAAAAGCGTGAAAGGTGTTTATTTGATCCCGTGCTCCTGTGGGATTCCCTACATTGGTGAAACAGGTCGATCGATTAATAAAAGGATTCAAGAGCATTTTGCGGATATTAGGCATGGTAGAACGAAGTCCTCTGCTCTAGCTGAGCATGTCGAAAAGACGAAGCATCACGTTTGTATGGAATAATCCAGAGTCCTTGCTAGGGTTGAACATTTCCATCACCGTAAATTTAGGGAAGCTATTGAGATCGAGAAGAGGCCTCGTACATTGAATAGGGATGACGGGTGGAAAGTTAGTAGTTGTTGGATTCCATCTCTTTGCTCCCAGTAGGGGTTCTTGCTCTTGTGTTTTCCTCTCTTTTTGTTTTCCTATGTTTTTTTCTTGATATTTTAATTCTATTGCTAAAATAGTTTTATTATAATTTCTTCTTAGCTAGTATTATTGTTTTATTCCTTTTATGTAATTCTTTATTTTTAATTTTGATCTTAGTTTATTATATATATATATATATATATATATATATATATATATATATATATATATATATAGTTTATCTATTTATCTATTTTTATTGTTATTTTATTTTTTCATTTATTTTATTTTATTTATTTATTTTTTTGACTTAGTCTTTATTTTTAGGATTTAGGCTATTTTGTGAGTTTTAAGTTTGAATACGTTATTTTTATTTGACATGGTCCTTATTTTATTATTTTATTACTTTATGAGGGGATTTTTATTTTTATTTTATTTTTGACTTAGTCTTGATTTTTATGATTTTGGTTGTTTCGTTAGTTTTAAGTTTGATTATTTTATGTATTTTTATAGTATTTATTTTATTATTTTATTACTTTAGGATGGGATTTTTATATTTTTAGTTTTAGTTTTATTTATTTATTTATTTATTTTTATTTTTTACCGTTTTTCACATCTATATTTTTTTCCTTAGGTTTTGATTGTTGCTTCTCTCTGCTTGTTATAAAATTTGATAGTCGGATCAGCCAGTCTTCAGTATCTTGATCATGAACTACAGTCAGTAGTTCGAAACGCGTCGATTCCAAAATTTCTCATGTGATTTCCTGGAAGATTTCTTTTAATATTTTTTCTATTATTTTTGGAATATACATCACAATAATCAATCTTCTTAAAAAAATAAATTATTATTTAAATAAAAAATATCAAAATGTCACGATGATGCAGACCTTAGGGGAGAGGAGTGATCGTAATCAGGAGCAGCTCTAGGGTTTTGAACTGTGATTGTTATTGATAACAAGGACTCTAGATATCTCTACAGACGATGGCGAGGGAATTACAATCACAAGACGGATGACACAAGGATTCAACCGTGATTTTTTTTGTTTGGAGATTAGTGGAAGTATCGAAGTTGAAAAAGCCGCAAAGGTACCTGCGTTGGATTCATGTGCCAGCCACATGATCATAGAAAAATGTCATGAATACAAAGATCAAGGGTTATAATCTTTCTTGGATATGTATGGCAGACATAGACCCGTGGAACAATTATTTTGTCACTATATGGTGGTCATTTTCACCAGGGAGTCTTGTGTGTCTCGACTCTCTAATCTTCGATTACATAACTTTAAGAACTTCTACTACCTCTCGAAGTTTGATACTACAATCGATCTAGGGATGGAGGCTCTAAAGGGGGATCCATTGCAAAAATAAACTACTTGTGATGATCGTCAACCATATCCAGAAAAGGAGCTTATTTTTCAAATAGTTGTGAAAACCCTAGAGGGGAAATCGATCCTGTTAGGGGTACGAGGTATGGATCTGATGGAAGACCTGAAGTAGAAGATCCAAAATAATATGGGAATTCCAATGAAGCTACGAAGTTTGATCTATGGAGGAAAATAATTAGAAGATTTCATATAGTTGCAAGAATATGGCATCGAACAAAACACATTCATCATCATTAATTTGAGGTTGTGGGAAGGCTCTCCCAGAACCAGTAATCTCAAGGGACCAGTTTCATTTAACGATGTTGTGAGAAGAAAGGTCGAGACACAAAACAAGTCCAATTCAACCATAAATATCTTTGGACTTTACATCGTGGATCAGATGAATCAAGTTCTAGCTGTGGCAGTAAACCTTCCAAAGGTTATCGAACTTTTCTCTGTCCTCCAATATCGAGCTCTTATTTGCAGATTTAATGGTTTATGGCTCAAATTGGAGGATATACATTAATAGGTATGCTTCAATTGGACCTCAAACTGCGAAATTCATTTATGCTCCAGGGTATTTGTTTGTTATATAATTTGATGCATTGAAGGACACATAGTTCATATCATTTTGGGGCAACACAGGTCTTTTTATGACCCCATGGTTTTCAGGTTTTTATGATAATACAATTGTGGTTTCCAAAATGTTAGTTTGGGTTAGATTACATAACCTATTCCTTTTGGCATCATGAAGTATTCGAAGGAATTGGGAACACATTGGGGAAGTTCATAAAGATGGATCTGGGTAGATCTGCAAAATGAATTCATACCTTTGCTAGGATCTGTGTACAGATAGACTTAAGTAAAGGTTTACCTAATAGCATTCACCTGACACATAGCAATTTTTAGTGGACCTAGCCTTTAGCTTTTGAAAACACAACATTCAGATGGTGTATCTGTCTTCAAGCAGGACACTTACAAAGTATGTTTCCGCAGGAAAAGAAAGGTCCAAAAAGAAAAAAAGAAACAACCCTAAAAACCAAGGGGATGGTAGTTCCAAGAGCAACATCTTTCAAAATAAGAGGATGACGAAATAATGGAAAATCATACAAACATGGATGTCCATAATCTACTAGGAATAACAATCGAAGGAGCAGTTGAGTAGGTGAGAAGAATGATCCAAAGCCTGAAATCTACTTCAAAAAAAAAACTTCAGATCTAGTGCAAAAAAAAAGAAAGAAAAAACAAACAAACAAACAAAAAAACTCTCATTTAAAAATAGACGGGAGGCATCAAAAGATCCCATGCATATGATAATTTAGATTCAAACAAAGAGGTCCCCTTGAAGATGGAATAGAATCAAGTGGAAATTGTAACTGCCACTCCCAATTAATAATTTTGGTGCAAAGTAGAGAAAAATAAAGGCTGAAAAGGGTAACATCGTATTTACACTTGGACCCAAAATATATTTTTTATAGCGATTTTCTTTTATAGTCTATTTTTTCTTTCTTAGGTATCAACTGGTCGACTAGTATGATTGAATGATTTTTAGCATCTGCAAAATGTAGTTTTGTTCCATGAATAAAATTACAATTTTTCTATTAATATTTTTTATTAAAAACGATGATCTTTTATTTTACAAATTAATTTTGAAATTTATGAATCTTTTCTTGTCAAACCACATCTAAAGTTGTAGTTGAGATGGATAAGACGCTAATTTATCAAAAACCAAGTGAAAAATATTTGTCTTACATCTAAAGTCCTATTTGATATGGATGACCCAAATTTATCAAAAACCAAGCGAGAAAAAAAATAAAATAAAAATAAATGTCTTTACCAAAGTAATATCATGGCCATTTGCTTCTAAAAGGTAGTGAGTGGATCAATCTTCATAAAATTAGATGGACAAGGAAAAATTGAACTCCCAAGCTTATAGAATTCTAGATTATATTTTTTATCATACTAGTTTGGAATTTTAGATCAAATGTATTGAATGATATTATACTAAAGAAACAAGAAATTTATTGCATGAGAAGTTATGTAATTGGTCACGTAACATTGCATGATAAGTTATCTCATTGGGTTGAAAATCCACATTTCCTGAGTGCCTTTGAAAAGTACTTCTTTATGAAAAGTCTCTTGAATTCGTGCCAACTCAGCTATATTGTCTTGATGCCTCTAACATGCTTCACATCTTCCCACCAAATGTTTGTTTTTCCCTTGAGACTGAAAATAACTATCCTATATTTCATGTTCTCTGTGTAGTCATGCAAGTCAAATAATTCTTTATCCCAAGAAACCACGCTTCTGCATCTTCTAGTTTCTTCAACTCCCCATTGAATGTAGGAGTCTTGGCCTTCTTGAGCTCATCTAGCAAGTTCCCCCTCTCACTCTTCCTGTAAGGATGATATCAATGATGACCATGATGCCTTTCTGAACCAAAACTAGAATATAACCCATAACCACTACCCATCATGTCAGGTGTATCCATCCATCTTCCACCTTTGACTATATCATCTCTTTCTAACTTGTGTCCTAACGAAGATTTGCTACCATATTCCTTATTAGTCCTGTTCTCTTGTCCATAATTGATCCTTGATTGTCTTTGTCTCTACAAATATGATAGACTCTGAAGGGTCACCACATTGACCTCTGCATGCTTTTCTTGTGCTCTAGCACGTCTTTCCTGTGACTGAATGATCTTGTCATTATCCACCTTGCAACTTTTGATCTTTTCCTTTAAACTTTTTAGGGTATTTGTTATGTCAGGAGAGTACTCATCTCTTGGTTTCTCATTCGATATATAAGGAGAGTCGCGTGAACTGTAATCCACCATTCTTCTTGTCATCTCTGATCTTCTTCTAAAAATATACCATGTCAGATAACCAAATATAAACATAATCAAACATAGCTTCATGAAGTTTTGGGGAGGTTATCTCGTCTGCACAAATCAATCCAAATTAGCACGATACATACATATACATATTCATATCAACGTATCGACATCATTCATGATAACACTAATTGCATACAATGACCTCATGCATGACAACCATAACCATGCTAATGCATGCATAACACCTTGCATCTAGCCCATCCAGTCCAAGTGTTTGAACCCATAAGCTTTGATACCAATCTGTAACTGCCCCCTTCGACATTTACCCAATTTCACTGGCCTACCAATGTAAACATGAGATGAAGAGTTATTATGACACTACCTGACCTCCGAGATACAATTATGGAAGTGGGGCCGAAAACGGATAACTCACAACATCCCTCAGGGCTACAAGACACTTAGGGGCCAAAGGACCACCCCAGGTGACCAAACCTTGAGTTGGGGCTCTTTTTCACTGCCCTAAGCCAACAACCACATGCATGAAAAGGATTTGGTGTGGTTATATGCCTCCAACTGCATGCACAATGCTTCTTCCATGCGATTATAGCCCAACTTGCCTAGTTCATAGGGTGCGGTCTTGAGATTTGAGCCACCTTTCCAGGCCAACCTCCAGGCTACTGCCCAAATCTTCCTGTAACTTCTCATAATTATAAATGACATAATGACGAATATTTTCATACAAAACTTGAACAAGAACTGAGCCAAGAAATGCCTAGTCCATAACATACATTTCGTCAAACACATGGAAAACATGTACGCTGCAAGTCATGAATGCATATCTGGAAATATAAGTATGAGATTCATCTGAGAATCACTAAGAAGGCTCTATACCCTCTCCACATACCAGCAACAACACTTATTATTCCATACATTCATCAAACTATCAATAATTAAACAATTCATGACAAGATCCATAGATGGTACACATCATAAATCATACTTATAACCAGAATATTAGCCATGACAGAGCAACCATTAAAGCTACATAATAACATGTACAAGTACTCATGTTTCACAATAGATAAATAACTCTTATTAGCATATGAAAAATCCAACCAAGTTAGGTACTTCCACGTACCACCCAACCATAGATTGAGTTGAACCAAATCTTTCTTTCAGCCAATCATCCCCATGTCATATTCCAAGCATGAATGTGGAATATCATGGGATAAACCAAGACATTAAAAAACAATGGAATTGAGAGTTTAAAACACCTCCACCCTCAAACTACCGTGATCTTGCCAAAACCGGTTAAGAGATCACAAAACCACAACAAGCTTGGACGCCTCATAATTCCTTCACCATCCCTTGAAGAATTTTCCTATCTTCGTCCACCTGTCAAGGGCTTCCTGGAGAAAACCATCTCCACCCCCAACCCTTGGGAATTTTCTTGAGACCACCTCATCCAGATGCAAAACCTTTCGACAATCCAAAGCTCAACCAGAAATGAATCTCATCACACCATGACTATCCAGTAAATGGCAAGGCAAGGCTAAAACCACTTTCAAACTAGACAAAACCCATTCCAATGACAAAAAATGAACCAAATAAATAAATGCATGTACCATGCATTAAAACCTCAACTATGAAATCACACATGCAACCTATTGCTTACAAAATCATCCTACTAAAGATGTTGATCAAACCTTCTCCTTGCTTTCCTTACTTGTCCTTTTCCTTCCTTCGCTTGCTTGCTTGCTTTCTCCTCTTGGTTATCTACTCTTTATTTCTCACTTGACCCAAGCTAAAACTGATAAAAAACTAATAAAATATGTGAATTGTTCCTTATAAGCCTTTTTATCATTGAGGACTCTATTTTCTTCAATTTCCTTAATTTTCCTTCTAATTTCCCTCTCATGAAAAGTTGTGTCTCTTCACCCTCCTTTTCTCTTATTTTCCTTTATTTTCAAAAATAAATTCCAATTAATGTCTCTTTGTCTTGCCAATTTCCTTAGCCATTAATCAACCGAAATTGATGCCCACTATAGTGCTTTTCCCAACATTCAACTTGGAATACATGTCCCATGACCTTGGTCGTATTTTTCATTTATTAACCTTTATTACATGAAATTTTAACTTGGGGTTGTTAAAATGGGTATGTACTATTTATATTAATTCTTATATCATCAAAGAGAAACTAAACTAGAAATTTCTCTCGAAGGTGCAAAATGTACGCTATTATAAGGTGAAAATGCAGAGAAATTTTTTTTTTCTCAAGTTGGTTGAGTAAACTAAGAATGTGTTGATCGTACGGAAGGACGTCTAGAAATTTCCCCTTTGTCATGATGAAGTAATTTTTTAGAAAGTGAGATATGTCGCACGGATAAGACACTATGTGATATGTCATGAACAAACTAATTTTGAGTGAAATATTGTGTCATGAAAAATTTTATTATGAGTGCAAAACACTATATATTACATTCAAAAGAATATTTAGTGTTGGGTATATTTCTTATGCAAATCACTTAAAAGAATTTGTGTCTTTCATGTAGTTTTTTTAGAGAATTTATTCGATTATGGACATCACACTACCAGGAGCTTTGGTTTAATGTATATCAAACCTCTTTTGGGATTGAGTGTGACATGTTGATTCAATACAATTTTTCATATGTGCACCACGAAACTTTGTGTTGTGTCATTATGTATTTGAAGTGTTGGTGCAGTATGCCGCACGTGAAAATAAACCTTATTTGGCTGTGAAATTTTACATGGCTACAAAATTTGACTAGTAGTGACATATCACATGGTGTAAACATTCCATTTTGTGTGACATATGACATTGCATAAAAAATTCCTTTTGTGGGACATCACACCATTCAAATCACTCAAAAATTTGTTTTTTCATTGCATATCACATCATGTTTCATGTGATCCATTACACCTTTCCAAACTTTCCTTCATCATGTGAAAAGCAAAATTTCTAAAACAACACCCTTACAATATAGGAATGTAAACTTTATCTAACTGACATATCACATCACTTCAAATTTTCAATTGCAGTTACATATTACATCACATCAAAGTTTCTTTCCATGAGATATAACACACTTTCTAAAAAATCAATCATCACAACATAGTGTGTATTGCACCTAAAACACCTTTGGTCATGAAAATCACATCACTACAAACTTTTATTTTCTACAACATATTACATCGTATCAAATATTTTTTATGTGTGATTCATTGAAATTTCCTACATTCTGATGCAATTCATATCGGACCTAAAATCTTGTTAGCCATGAGATATCATATCACCCAAAACATTCCTTTGTCACAACATATTGCATCATAGAAACATTTATTTCTATTGACACATAAATATTTCAAGAACTTTCCTTGTGACATATCGCATAACTTCAAACATTTCGTTGTTGCATCACATCAAAGTTTCTTTTTGTTCGACAAGTTGTAGTTTCACAAGCTTTCCTTCAATGTGACATAGTGTGTATCCCCACCTAAAATACATTTAGCTGTGACATATTGCATCATTCTAAATTTTCATCTATGATGACACATTACTTCGAGGAAAAGCTTGTTCCTCTATGACACATTGCACTTTTCCAAACCTTCATCACGAGGAAGGAAATTTTCTAAAATGGTGGTGTGTAAATGTGTTTTAATAATGAGAGGAAGCCATAATATACTAAACTGACACCATGGTATTTTCTTCATCAAATAACCACCAAAATCCATGGAATTTTTTGGACAACCGTAGTCCTCACATATGCCAAACTTGTAAGGAGGCCAAGAGGAACCATGAATAATTTAAATATTTATGGTCCAAAAAGTTAAGCGAGTGTACTTCTTCAAGATGGCTTTGAAATAGTATAGTGTAAATAAGCTCTTGATTTCAATCTACAACATTAGTGTCATTATCGAAAAAAAGGTGCCAAGCATGGTTTTTGGATTTCTTGTCTTGCCCCACCTCTACTAATGGTTGATATGGTGGTATTTTATTATCATATCTTACATCCATAAGTTTTTATGTGCTATCATAGAAATTTCATGGTTGGTTAATTAAACATGTTTAGGTGTGTCAAATATTAACTAGTGTTAACTAAAATTGACTATGGTTGAGTATGATGGTTTAATTTGGTTGAGTAGAGAGCATAATGGTTAACAATAGTTGATTGTAGATTGACTTTGGTTAACTTTGGTTACCAATGGTTGACTATATATGACAATGATTAAATATAGTTGACAATACTAGAACATGTTCACAGGGTAAACGATGGTTGACTATTAATGACAATAGTTGACTTGGGTCTAATAGAGTTCCTAATGGTGAAGTATAGTTGATTGTAGAGTGTGTATGATTATCTTTGATGATTGTGGTTGATTATAATTGATTATGTTTAACAATGTTTGACTAGAGTAAAACATGTTTAAGCATGCCAAAGGAAATCTATTGTTAAATAAAAGTGACTATAGTTGACTATGATGTTTGAATCTGCATGATTAGAAATCATAGTGGTTAATTATGGTGTATTGCAGGCCGACTTTGGTTAACTTTGGCAAACAATGGTTGGTGATGGTTTTCATTATCATGTGAAAAGGTTAAAAAAAATTATTTTTGAAATTGGTTGAGTAAGCTAAAAACATGGTGATAGTATGAAGGGAAGTTTAGGAATTTTCCCTTTTCCACAATGATTTGATGTTTGAGAAAGTGTAAGATGACATAGAGACAAGACATGATGTAATATGTCATGATCAAAATTATTTGAGTGTGAAATGTTCTATCATGACAAAAGTAACTTTGAGTGTGATACATTATGTAGCACATTCAAAAAAAAGATTCGGTGTTAAGTATTTGTGTTATATCAATCACCTAAATGAACTTTATCTTTCATGTAGTATTTTTAAAGAAAATTTTGGCCTATGCACATCACGATAAAATGGCCTTTGGCTTCATTTCTATCACACTTGTTTTAGACTCGAGTGCTACACGTTGATTAAATATGATTTTGTTGTATAAGCACCATGAAACTTTGTGTTATATGCCTTTATGTATCCTAAGTTTTGGTTGCTCAATGTTACACATGGAACTAAACATTCTATGGTCATTACATGTCATATGGTTGTGAACTTTGTTTGGCAGCAACATATTTCATTACATAAAAGTTTCATTTTGTGTGACATATGACATCAAGAAAAAGTTTTTTTCGTTCAACATTGTGACATATCAAATTGATAAAGTCATTCCTTTCTCATGACATATTGCATCACACCCTTTTTTTTCCCTGTGATATGTTGCACTCTCTCAAACCTTTCTTCATCGCAAAAAAATGATTTTTTTTAAAAGAACTCCCATGCAATAAATAATAAATTCAATAATTTCATTACAGTTGTATGTGTAGATTCAAACCACTTGAAGGACGAAAAAAAGAGGAATGCTTAGGCTCATTGCTCTTGTATGTGATGGGTTTACATTAATTTAATGTTACTTCTCATATTGGTAATTTTTCATCTCCCTTGTATTAGATTCTTAATCATAAAAATGTAGTGGTTGGTTAAATATGCTTGTATCAAATATTAACTATTGTTAACTAAATGTAACTGTGGTTGAGTATCATGGTTGAATTTTGTTGAGTAGAGTTAATAATGGTTGACAATCATTGGCTTTATGTAGGCTTTGGTTAACAATGTTTGATTATGTTTGATAATGTTTGACTATGAGTAAATGTGTTTGAGTGTGTCAAAGTGTAACTATTGCTAACTAAAGGTGGTTATGATGGTTGAATTTGGTCGATTAGAGATCATAATGGTAAATTATTTTTAATTGTAGGTTGAATTTGATTAAATTTTGGCGAACAATGGTAGAATATGGTTGAGGATGGTTAACTATACTATACCATGCCTATAGGGTTGGTCATTGTTGACAATGCTTGACTATTTTTTGTTTGACTAGGACTAATTATTGTTGACAATAGTTGACTTTGGTCCATTACGATTCTTAATGGTTAAATATGGTTGATTATAGATTGATATGGTTATATTTGGTTGATTGAAGTTTCATAGTGGTTGATTTATTATGGTTGATAGTGTTTGACTATCGTTAAACATCTCGTTGGTCTCTATAACCACTTCAACAATTATTAAGATAAATAAAAATTCAGACTCCAGCATGGGTGGTCCGATTGTCGATAATAATGGCCCTCTTATGCAAAGTTCTAAAAACATTAAAATAATAATAATAATAATAATGTTAACATATCCTCCTACGAACGGAATTACCATGAGCTTGAAGTTCTAAACAAAGGACTAAACTTTGCAATATCCCCCGGGCGCATACCCACTGAAGAAATTATATGTAACTTAGAGGATGGGATTCAAAATCTAATGGAAGAAGAAAATGAACAAATAAGGCAAGACTGTACATTTATCTTGAGAAAATAAAAGCTCCCCAAAAACAACTTAAGCAGAGGCCACGTGTTATCTCTCAAAATCCTCAGAAGCAATGAAGACACTGTCATTCTAAAAGTTGAAAAAGGAGGAGCTATGATTATGATTAAAAAATTAGATTATGTCTCTAAAATGAAGGACTATTTGTACAACAATGGAAGTTAAAAAAATCTCAAAGATGACCCCATTGCCTGCATTATCAAGGAGGTTAAGAGAGCCATCAAACAATCCAATCTTGTTGAAGGGATTAAGAAACACCTTTTACCCAGGAACGAGATCTCACCCAGAATTTATGGAGCTCCCAAAATTCACAAGAATGATGTTCCCCTAAGGCCTATAATAAACACAATTGAATCACCCACTTATGGATTAGAAAAATATGTGGCCAATTCCCTTGCCCCACTTGCTGGAAAAAATGACTCCTATATTAAAGATTCTAATCACTATGTGGATTTTATCAAGGATAAAAGGTTGGATCCTAAAGAAAAAAGTATAATATTTTATGTAACACAACTATTCAAAAATATACCTCTTGATGAAGCTATCCAAGTTGTTAAGGAGGTGGTGGACCTAGAGACTGAAAAAATTGTCGAAGTTTGTCTTCGTTCTACATTATTCACCTTCCAAGGTGAGTTATTTAAGCAAACCACATGTGTAGATATGGGGTCACCATTATTCCCCATAGTAGCCAACATTTACATGAAGAAATTTGAGAATATTTCCTTGGAAAGCCACCCTCTCAAGCCCAAGTATTGGATAATGTTTGTTGACAACACAAGTGTGGACTGGCCCCATGAGATTTTGAGCTAAGCAACTTTCTTAAACACCTCAATAGTATTTCTAATGACATTAAATTCATAATGGAGACTGAAGAGAATAATTTCATTTTGTTCCTTTACATTCTTCTTCCAAGAAAAAGTGATGGATAGTTGGGTCACAAAGTATACATAAAGAGTGAACACACAGATAACTACCTCCATGTTGATTCACATCACCATTCGTCATAGAAGATGGGTGTTTACAACACCCTCTTCACAAGAGCATTAAGAATATATGACAAGGAGCATATAAATGAAGAAGTAGAGTATCTGTAGAAGGTTTTATTGGACACTGGCTACAATCTCAGATGCATCAGTAAATCCATAAAAAAATCCAAATCCAAGACCACTACCAATACTGTCTCATCCACCTCTCAAACCCCTAATGGAAATACATATCTTTCGTACATCTAGGGTGTCACTAACAAATTAGGCAAAACTCTTAGGAAGAAAGGCATATAAACCTTGTTCAAACCTTTGTATTCTATCCAGCATAAGATGAGATCTGTGAAAGAAGAATTGGATCACTTCCAGCAAAAAGGAGTTTAAAAAATCAAGTGCCCCAAAAAATGAGAAATAGCTTCAAAGGGGGTGATTTTTATTACTTTTAGTTTGCCCCAGATTCTTGAACTACTCATTAATTTGTTGTGCCCCTCTGGCATCAGAATAAAAATTAAATGAGATAATGGGAAACCTTTATCTAGCCCTCTTGATGAGAAAAATAACTTGGAGGGGGAGTTTAATATCCCTTTTTCTAATCCCCAAGTTTTGTAATGTAATTAAAGGATGATAATGTTAGAGAGCCAACATGGATATATTACCAAGATTGTATGATGTAAATATTTGATTTCATTACAAACTGCTAAAATTTGATGAAGGACACACCTATACAAATCTCGATGAAGAGAAGGATAGCTTGCTTAGGAATCATGTAAGGGAGATTGGGAAGTTTCCTATCTTCCCTGAATTTAATTTTTTGACCCCTATTGTCCTTGTTGAGCTACTAATTTCCCAAGCAATTATGAAAGGATGTGGAAGTAGGTACTAGATTCGCCCAAACATGGGCTACATACCTCACGAAAAGGTCATGTTGACTTTATATCCTGAGAAGGAGACCCCTCCTGCATGAAGCAATGCACATGGGGAGAGGGACGTCAGTTATTTTTGAATTTTCATGTTGAGTAGAGAATTGAGGATTGTAGCAGGTTGTGACCAAGACCTAAAAAAAAAAAAAAAAAAAACATGAACTATGAAGTGTGGGAAAACCCATAACCATTGTAAACTAGTAACCTATAACCCTGTAAAATTTGTCTTTAGAAATTGGGTTGCAAAGTCAGGATTGAATTTTGATAGCTAAGGAAACCAATGAGATAGCCCTCTACTTGTCACACAAACAAAGAATAACTCGACAATTTGATTATGTTTGTGCATGTGAAGCACTAAAAAGAGGGAGGATTTCTGAGGGAACTGTAGGAAGTGGTGAACGGTCTCCCTATGTGTTTTTTTGGCCCTCAGTTGCCATATTTTTGTGTGTATTCAAGCCCATAATCAATGCTTGATAGGTGGCATCCCCATTTCCCTACCAATGAAAGAGATTAACCTTCATTCTCTATCTCTAATATTGACCTTTGGTGTAATACCCTAAGTGAAGCATCCTTCAAACATATGATTTGGATTGGCGGTGGCTAGTTACAAGAAATTTGCAATGTAGTTGTGCCTAGGGTTGGGTGGAGAGTGGCAGTAAATTCTTCAGTATCCAACAATAAGAGGAATAGATAAGTGTACTCTTATTTGTAAATGAAATACAAACATTATTCAATGCTTCTCGTTTTAATGTATGCTATTTTACTATGTATGTATGCAATGACAAGTTGAAAGATATTATGTTGTCATATTGAATATGTATGATCAGAGTGCTAAATAATTCACCCAATTTTCTTGAATGTTTAATGTAAATCCTTTTAGGAATATGTGTATTGTATGCTAATGAAGCCATTCTCTTATGTTAATGGCAATCAATGTATGTTGTATGTTTATAAACTAAGAAGTCAACCCTGGGCTATGATGACTTCACTCTTAAATGTTTCTTTACTGCGGCCACTATGATTTGTTGTAAATATTGTAATTGTGTGGTAAATTTGTGCAACAAAAGTGAGTATGTTGAAGCCTTCTTGGTTAAAATAAAATATTTATTTGGCCTTGGAAAGAGAATGAATAGATTTGAAGTAAATTTTGGGAAAAAATAGCTTGATTTTCAGAACCTTTGAGTTTGGGGTCCTCATCCTTAGCCCTTTGTCACATGGACTGACAGGATCTAGGACTGGGAGCTATCCTAAAAGGGGCTTATCGGCATATTGAGCCCAAAAGAGTTTGGAATGCACCAAATGGGGAAGCCACATATAGCGCAGCCCCGATAGGCAGTCGTCTGTTGATGGCATTTATTTTTTTAACCAAGTGCATCAAATGATGCCACCAAAACCTCAGGACCTAGAAAAAATTGGAATATTAAGCACCAGGAGAAAGGAGGGATGACATCAAATTGGTGACGTGTCAATGCCACGTGTACGACACAGGTTAGATATATATTTCACTTTTGACATGGAAAATCTACAAAGATGAGTGAAATGTGGCACACACCAGGGGTGCCACATGGAAATGGACATGTCATATGTTGATTTGTTGTTTCTGATTGACGTGGCATGCCAAGCTGTCATATCATAATATAGACATATTAAGGGTTCAAGGGTACTACGTGCTAGAAAACCCATTGATATCTTGATATGCACATCTGCTGGGCCACGTGGCAGAAACGTTAGTTTTCTCCACATGATGAGCTATGATTGGGTAGCAAAATGATGAGGTGGAAATTCCAGCTAGCACTAGGCCTATTGACTTATCGATGTTTTGTGGGGGTTTTCTTGTTATAATTTTTTCTCCAAGCCTCTGATATTCCACGTTGATTTAACGTTCTATCGACATATTAAAAAATCTGGAGGAATCATGCATGTATCAACATATTGGAGGGCCATGCCCATATTAGCATATCGACAAGCTAATTCACTGGTATATTGACCATATCAGTATAATCGATTATACCGAGACATCAAAAATTGAGAGAATTGTACAATATAGGATTTATGGAAATCGCCAATATGGCAAGGCCTAATATTACATGTGGGTCAGAGATGTGCACCTGTTCTGGGACGACACATAGCCAAGAGCTTCCATGTGAAAACCACATGCTTGTATGGATAATGATGTGGCCCTTGAGGGGAAAAACTTCAAATGGGAATAACTTTGTGTCAGAGCTTATAATGAGGTGATATTTATATTGTTGAAAATATCTCAACGATCAAAAGACGCTGGTGGTATCAAAAATATGATTTAAGGTGACAAAATAAAGAGGATATTTGGATAGACCCATCTTCATAATGCACCTTGAAGGTCTAGTCTAATTACAATCCGCAACCCTCATATGGCTTTAGGAGGTTTGGTGTATTACATAGTGGTATCAGAGTTGTGGTTCAAACACTTAACATGGATGAGCTACAGATACACCACACACAAAAAATTGAGCTTAAGGTTCAACATTTGGATTGAAAAGGTTTGGAGTATAAAGAGTAAATTTGAGTACTTGTTTTGATGACCTTTTTGATTTTAAGCCATACTGATTTATTTAACTTATGCGTAAATGTGTCAAATATCTATTTCAGGAAAACCTAAGCTAATGTTGGTAAATCCAAAGTAACTAAATATGTTTACAATTATTTATGATTATTTTAAACTAAAAGTTGTGTGTATTAGTCCAACACATAAGAAGATACAAACCCAAAGACATTAAAAAGGAATGTGCAGCAAAATGGTCCAATACAACATGGAAAAAAAATTTCATAATAGAAAAGTAGAGTCAAATGAGAGAACCCCAGTAGAGACACCTCTTGATTGGATGGATACCCTTAGAAGCATAAGAGTTGAAAACATAAGTTATAAGGTTGAAAAGCAAGAAGTTAATGTTGTAATTTTGTAGAGTCTGGCATACTTGCAATGACAAAAGCAACATGAACCTAGTGCCACTAATTGGAATGGGGCTGGGTCCAAACAGTTCCATAGCCCATTTTAAATTCAGAAGTATGGATTGGGAAAAACAAAGAAAAAGGGAGAAAATCAAGAAAGAGACATAGAAGTACAAGTGAGGACACTTCGACAGGCACATCTAAGGATAACACTGAGAATTTAATAAGTTGTCCAACACAACAACTAAATCAAGACTACATAAGAAGAAGATGAAGGGGTTGAGAAGAGTATGTTGCCTGAATAATTCAAGGAAAATCCCCTTACTTTTGATGAGGAAGTTAAAAATAATGAGAATGATAAGGCATGGCTTCTGGGTCTAAGAAAATATTTCGGAGTGCATAATTACTTTGAAAATATGAAGGCACAAGTGGCCATATATAATTTGAGAGGAAATGCCAATGTATGGTGAAAATACTTCAAGAATGTCAATGACATTTGAGAAAAAAAATTTACATTAAGTGATTTTGAGATACATTTCAAGGAGAAATACATGTTTGAAAGGTATTACGATGGAAAAAAAAAAGGATTCCATGAGCATAATATGGGACAACTTACTATGGAAGTTTATACCAAAAAGTTCATTGAATTGTTGAGGTATGTATCTTACATCAAAGACAAAGAGATAAAAATCCAGCGCTTCCTTAGTGGAATACCACAATCCTATCAGGACACAATAGAATTTGATGAACCAAAGATGTTGGAGAACACCATTCGGAAGGAAAAATATTGTTATGATCAATCTAATCATAAGACTGAATTCTGGACAAAATGGAAACAATTTTTTTTATAGCTTTAGAATGAAGGGATCAAGATCCTCACGCTACAAGAAAGATGGGAAACGTTTCAGGTTAAATGTACCTACCAAAAGTGAGTTCCAATAGAATTTTTCCACTCCAAGTGGGAATAAACTGATTTGGCCAGCAAAGGAAGAGGCAGAGGAACCAAGGAAGAATTTGATAAATTGTTGTGGTTGCGGGGAAGAACATATGTTATGAGACTGTCTCCACCAACAACAAGACACCTTAAGAGTGTACAATGTCCAAGAGGCTCGATGTCACACAGAGTGTACCCAAATTTATGTAGTTTTGGAAAATAGGAAAGCAAACCACCAAACCTTAGTGATGGAAATGTAAGGTATACTCACCAACCGCCCTACTTAAATTTTAATTGAACCCAGATTTAATTCAGTTATGTTACTCCACAAGTCATGGAAGCATGTGTTTTACATAGGAAACAACATGTTAAATCGTGGCTAGTTCAGTTTGACACCCTAGTAAAAAGGAAGGTGACTAATTTTTTTCAATCATGTCAGTTTGAGATGAGTGACATACTTACCAAAGCCACTTTAAATATCTTGCATATGGGATCGTATGGCTTGATAATTGGCATCGATTGGCTAGCAACACACAGGGAAAATTTGGATTGTTATAACAAAACATTGGAATGCAAGGACAATGAAGGAAAACAAAGGTTGTTGCAAGGAGTGCAAAATCCTATCTCAGTGAGGTATATTCCAGCTCTGCAATTAAGAAATATAGCAGAAAGGGATGCCCCCTATACACTATTCAAGTGACCCATTCAACAAAGGAAATTAGGTTAATAATTGAATATCATCTGATATTGCAAGAATATAATGATGTATTTCCTGAATGGATGCCAATATTGCTAACTCAGAGGTACACCAATTTCTTAATAGAGCACACTCTAAGAGAAATGTTTGTGTCCAAGACACCCTATAGAATGAGGACACATGAATTCATAGAATTGAAGATACCACTGAAAGAAATGTTGGACAAGGGGTACAATAGACCCAACATGCCACCCTAGGTAGATCCAAGATTATTTGTGAAAAAAAGGATGGTACCCTTAGGTTGTATATTGATTACAAATAATTGAACAAGGAAATTATTAAAAACAAGTATCCCCTGCCCAAGATTTATTATTTATTCAACCAGCTGAGAGGAGCCATAGTGTTTTTCAAAAATATATTTGAGTTCCACATATCATCAAGTCTGAATCAAGGATGAAGATACCTACAAGACTACATTCTACACCAAGTCTAGACTATATGAATTCATAGTGGTGCCATTTGAGTTGGCAAATGAACTAGCTACATTTATGTGTCTCGTGAATAATGTTCTTAAAAAATACTTGCATAAGTTTGTGTTGGTATTCATTGATGACATATTAGTGTATTCAAAGACCAAAGAGGAGCAAGAAGAACACCTCAAGGCGATGTTACAAGGGCTAATGGAGGATCAACTATAAGCTAAACTTAGCAAATGTGATTTATTCCAATCATAAGTGCACTACTTGTGTCATGTTATCTCCACAAAAATAAAGTGGCAGTTGATCCTAAAAAGATAAAATAATATACAAGAGTAGCATACTCCCTGAAATGTAACAAAAGTTATATCTTTTATGGGGTTGGTAGGATATCATAGGATATTTTTTCAAGGATTCTCAAAGATTGGGCACCTAATTACAACATTGAAAAATAAGGGTGTGATATTTCACTGGACATTAGAGTGAACAACAAGCTTTGAACAATCAAAGAAACTCCTCACACATGCTCCTATTTTGAAGAATGTAGACCCAGATAAATAGTTCCTAGTTTTCACATATGCTTGAAAAAAGGGACTCAATGGATTTATCATGTAGAATGGGACATGAGATCAACTATGAGTCTTAAAAATTGAATGATCACAAAAAAAATTATGTGGCGCGTGATTTGGAGCATGTAGCCATTGTACATACTCTACATATGTTGAGGCACTACTTTCTTGGAAGAAAATTCATATTAATGACAAATCACAATGGATTGAAGTATTTGTTTGATCAACCCTAATTGAATGCCAAGCAAGCTATGATGGATGGCCTTTATTAGTGAATTTAATCTTGAAATCAAACACATTAAAGGTAAAGAAAATAAAATAGTTGATGCACTCACCAGAAGTATGTAAGTGATACACTTGGTATTCATAAGAAATGTGAGATAGGCATCAAAGAAAGGATCATAGAAGCATTATAGAAAGATAGAACACTTTTAGCATAATAAGTAAATGTTGGCAGCAAGATCCCAAGGTGCCAATGGGAGAAAATTATCAGTTATCTAAGGATGAATTATCGTTGTTCCAAGACCATTTGTGCATACCCAATGTGGCTAAAGTAGAGGAGCACATAATGGATGAGTTTCATAGAAGACCATATGTAGGTCACCCAGGATATCAACAGATGATATCAACCACTAGGAAACTATATTATTGGTTAGGTATGAAGAAAGAAATTACTGAATATATTGCCAAAAATTTAGAATTCCAACAGGTTAAGGTGGAGTGGAAGCACCTAGCAGGATTGTTGCAGCCAATACCAATTCCAAAATGGAAGTGGGAAGACATATCAATGGACTTCATCACTAGATTACCAAGAACTCCCAAAGTCTCATGATTTAATCATGGTGATAGTAGATAATATGAACAAGATAGCTCACTTTATACTTGTAAATTCTACCTATAAGGAAATTGATATTGCCCAGATTCTTCGGAAAGAAATTTTCAAATTGCATGACATGCCCAAGAAGATCATATCTGATGGGGATGTTAATTTCACCTCAAAAATTTGGAATGCTTTATTTATAGGATTTGGAACCTAGTTAGCTTTCAGCACAACATATCACCCTTAGACTAATAGATGGACAGAAAGAGAACAAAATTTTGGAATACATACTCAAGATGTACATCATGCACCATCCCAAGAAGTGGGAATGATTTTTTCCTCTGATGTAATTTGCATACAATAATGGCTATAAAGAACCATTAAAGATGATCCCTTTTAAAGCTCTATGTGGCATAAAGTGCAATACCCAAATCAGTTGGGGTAATCCAGTGGCAGAGTCACACTTGGGGCTAGAAATGTTAATGGAAATGGAACAAGAATTAATTAGCACAAGGCAAAAATTGAAGGTAGCACAAGATGAGTAGAAGAGTGACTCGGACCATAACAAAACATAACAAATTCAAGTAGGAGAGTATGTATATCTTTTAATCGGGCCAAAGAGAAGTTCCTTAAGAGTGGGATCATGTGCCAAATTAGCACCAAGATATTGTGGACTCTTCCATATTATGGAGAGAGTGGGACTAGTAAAATACAGAGCCTTGCCTCCCACGGTGAAGGCACATGATGTGTTTGATATCTCATTGCTTAAAAGATATATACATGATGCTAATCATACTATTCATTGGACCTTGATAAAGGTGGAACCTCAGGGATATTTCCAACTAGAACCATAGTGCATACTTGATAGAAGGAAGACCACACTCTAAAACTGAGTCATCACACAATTCAAGGCGTAATGGAAGCACTTTGGACCAAATGAAGCAACTTGAGAATTGAAATATGCCATGAAAAGGCATACCCATGTTTGTTTTTTGTGTAAAAAAATTAGTTCTACAGATACTAGAACACTGAGGATGGTGTTCCTTTAGGGGGAGGAAAATGTAATATCCATTTTTTTAATCCCTAAATTTTGTAATGTAATTAAAGGATAATAATGATGGAGATCCAACATGGATATATTACCAAAAATATCTAATGTAAATGTTTGATTTAATTATAAACTACTAAATTTTAAAGAATAAGGACATGCCTATATGGATATCATGTCTAGAAGGATAAATTGCTTTAAAAATCCTATAAACGAGATTGGGAAGTTTCCTATATTCCATAAATTTAATGTTTATACCCTTGATGTTCTTATTGAGCTACCAATTGCCCAAGCAATTAGAGAGGACATGGGAGGAGTTATTGAAGCTACATAAGAAATTATGAGAGATGGGGGAGGAGGTAATGGACCTGCACAAGCATGGGATATGTACCTCATGATAGAGTCCTATTGACTCCACAACTTGAGAAGGGCACCCTTCATGCATGAAGCAATGCACATGAGGAGAAAGAGGCTTATCAATTTTGAGTTTTCGTGATAAGAATTGAGGATTAAAGAAACCCAAATTGTGAAGTGTGGGAAAACCCATAACCATTATGAACCTGTAACCTATAACCCTATAAAACCTATGTTTAGAAATTGGCTGCAGATTCCAGGCTTAAATTTTGATAGTTGAAGAGACTAGTGAGAGAACCCTCTGACTGAATTAGGTAGACAGAGAAAAAATTGACTATTTGATTTTGTTGTACATGTGAATCACTAAAGGAGGGAGAATCATTGAGGGAACCATAGAAAGTAGTGAAGGGTTCTCCCTTTGTGTTATGTCAGCCCTCACTCGCCATATTTTTGGATTTTTATTCAAGACCAAACTCAATGCTTGAGAGGTGGCATTCTTGTTTCCCAGCTAGTGAAGGAGATTGGCCTTCATTTTCTCTCCCTAAAATCAACCTTTGGTGTAATACCCTAAGTGAAACATCATTTAGACATCAAATCTGACTCGGAGGTGGCTAGCTACAAGGTATTTTCAGTATAACTATGCCTACGGTTGGCTGGAGAGTGGAAATCCCTTCTTCGATTTCCATCAATATTGAGAGGAAGAAATAAGTGTATTCTTCCTTGTAAATGAAATGCAAAGGTTGTTTAATGCTTCTTGTTTTGACACTATGAGTGTTTATTGTCTATGTTTGTAACGATAGGTTGGAAGCTATTGTGTTGTCATATTGAATATGTATGATCGTTGCGCTAAATAATTAACACAACCTGTTTGAATGTTGAATGGAAATCCTTTTGTGAATATGTATATTGTATGCAACTAATGAAAGCTTTCTCTTATGTTAATGGGAATCACTATATGTTTTATGTTTATAAAATGAGAAGTCAACCCTGAACCGTAACAACTCCACTCTTAAATGTTCCTTGAATTGGGCCAATATGATTTTTTGTATCACCTTTAATGGTTGTAAAGATTATGTCTATGAATATGTTAATTCAGATTTTGCTAGTGATTTGAACAAAATATCTACTTCAGGATATGTATTTACTCTTGTTAGGGGATCTATCAGTTGAATTTCAAAGCTTCAAGAAGAACTTATTTTATCCACCACAAAGACATAATATATTGTTGTCTCACATGTTTACATGAAAGGTGTTTACCTAGTTCCTTGTTCTTGTGGTATTCCCTATATTTGAGAAACAGGATGGTCCATTAAACAGAGAATCGATGAGCACGCCACAGACATTAGGCACAATCGTTCTCACTCATCAACTCTAGCTGAACATGCGGAAAAATCCAATCACCATGTTTGTATTGATGACTCCAAAGTCGTTGCTAGGGTTGATCACTTCCACCATAGGAAGCTTGGAGAGGCTATTGAGATTGAGAGACATGCGAGAAATATTAACATGGATGATGGTTAGAAATCAAGTAAGAGTTGGATTTCGGCCCTCTTTGTGATTCTAATCCCTCTTCTAGTATTTTTATTGTATTGAGTTCTTAAGAGTTTATTTCTAAACACCAGAAAATTTGGCCCAATTTCCGACGGCCACTTTGTCGCTATTTCAACACATAGTCATCGCAAGAGAGACAGTTTGAGGCCGGATAAAACATGGTTAGCCATTACGTCGCAATTCCGACTCTTTTCCAAGGTGTCGCTCTTTCGAAGTTTTATAAGCGTCGGTCTTCCGACGAACCAAAACTGTCGGTCTTCCGATGATCACCAATTTTCGGTCTTCTGACACTTTTCATGTTTTCAAGAAACGTTGCAATTCCGACGTTTAATTCTGACGTTTTACAAACCGTCGTAATTCCGACGAAATATCATCGACGTTTTGAACATCGTGTGTCCGACGCTTATGTAACGTCGCTTTACCGACGAAAAAAGTTTAAAATATTTAAGAAAAAAACTTCGATCTTCCGACGATTGAGGCATCGGTCTTTCGACGAAAAAGTAAAAATATTAAAAAAAATAACGTCGCTCTTTCGATGATAGAGGTGTCGGTCTTCCGACGAAAATGTCAAAATATTAAAAAACATAACGTCGCTTTTCTGACGCTTATGAACTGTCACAATACCGACGAGCAGTTAAAAATATGTAAAAAAAATGAAGAGATTCATGCACGGCAAGCTCGATCTCATGCCACGGATTTGGTTGGCAGGTCAGGGATTACATTTTCAAATTTTGTGGGAAATAATTTCCAGCTCTCCACTCTAAAGTTTGACTCTTCCACAATAGCTACATGTGCCCAGCTAGCAGATATACGCGAAGGCATGTACATGTGTTTTTGAGGGGATTTATCACAGCAATCTAACGCATATTTGGAGGGAGCTTGCCTCCCTTCACCCCATTCGAACCACAATTGGCATCCACAGGAAATATGCACATGGTGAGAGGGTAATACACTAGGCAGCAGAGAAATAAACTCAGAGATTCATGGAAACCTACAACCAGTTGACATCGATTTGGATTGGAGATTTCTCTCATACACTTGACATTCGTTGAAGCATGAGGATCATCATTTCTTTGCCACTTGTGGTTTCATTTTTCAGTGGGATTCATTTCCAAATTTGTATCAATAAATTAGCTCCCATTTTGACATGGTTGGAAGCTCTATGCTTGATGTTACTATGGTTGGCTATAGAATGGGTTCTCCAGTTTTTGCAAGATAGCCTGTAAATGGGCCTCCCTAACACCCCAAATATCTAAAGATGATAACAAAGCATCAAATGCCTGCATTGTCCAAACAGTAAAAATATATTATAATAAACTTCAAAAACAAACATATAATCTTCCACACTTTTTCACATTTATACAGTTATTAAATTGTTTGTTACCGAAAGATCCATCTATGAATCCTGTGAATAAATGTAAGGAGGAAGAAAAACATGCCAAAGGAAAATTTCATAATAAAGTGGATATAATCATGATTCATTACTATAAAGAGGCAAGAAACATTGGATAACCGTAAATAATCAAAGTGATCCTGATGTTATTAATCCCTGGATAAGAATAATTTCTTGGCAGTTGTGGGAATTTGATGCTTTAAAAACTTAACAATGCATACTTGCTATAAAAAACAAGAGTACGTAAACTTCTGAAGCATTTCTGTGAATGTCAGCAAACAAATTGCAAGATTTAAAGTGAAAGGTATTCCTGCATCTTCCCCCTCTCTGGAGTCTCGTTCCTCTGAGATACTCTGAACCTTCCACGTGTTGGATTTTGAGAGGGCTTCGTACAGGTATGACTGCACCTTCTCCCTTCAATATAGATCTTCATAAGACCGACTTCAGGCCCCTTGAGCAAAGAAGAAGCTCTTAAGACCGGCTTCAGGCCATTCGAGCAAAGAAGCTCTTATCTCTCATTCACAAGATATAATTAGACAAGGATCTCCCTGAATCACCTACAAAGCTTAAATCTCAAGAGTGCATGTTGTAGCAACACAATATATAGGAACATGTGCAGTCATTGTGGATCTCAAGGCAATCATTTGGGACCCCCAACCTCATGGGTGGTCCCTGGGTTCTCTAAATAATAGGCCCACTAGGAGAGGTAGCAAGGGTAAAGGATTTCAATGGATTTTGAAATGGCATTGAGACATTTTGGTCTTTTCTGGGCATAACATTTGAATTTGATACTCTTAGTCAGTGTTGCAGCAACTGTCCCCCAGCGCCAATTGATACTCATAACATTTGAATCTGAATATGAAGAAAAAAAGTAAATCTTAGCAGAAATTAGTTTGTAGTTGAACATAATATAATCCATAAAATAAGTAATTTGAACATAAACACTTTGGAGAAGATAAGGATGTGAACTCTGTGCAAAACCAAGGCAATACGAACACTGCTTTTGTCTCAATTAGTCCTTTCCAGAAAACCTGCAATAGCACTAAGAAAACCTTATAAAAATCTCTTATTCAAATGCCCAAGAACCATTTTGTAGGTGGTGGTTCCACTCTTTTTAGAAAAGGCATGGATCAAAAGGGCTAATGCATGATTGTGTATGGCCTTAGCATGCTGAAATTTGATGCAGAAAATTATCCTTGGGGAGATAGGGGTGCTACTTTAAAAGAAAGCCATAAATTTGATGTTATATTGGTTCAAGCAACAATGTAGTTTGTTAGATGCAAGATTAATACAACAACAATGAACATGAGTTGAATTACTACTCACATTGCATTTTTACTTTTTAAATTGTAATGAAAATTTTTATATTAAGTGAAAATCTACATTTGGAGCGCAATTGTTACATCAATATACATCAAGAGGTTGCAAAGACTAGCTGGCAGACTAAAACAAAAGAGATTTTCCAAGCTGCCAATGTCCCCAAATTTCCAGCCTATTACTCAGTCAAAACTAATTTACCTAGAAGCAAACACTTTCCAAAATACTCCCAAAATTTTACAAGCTTTAACAAACATACTGCTTTGTACACTGATGGGTAGGATCACCATGGGCTATACCCATATCCTTAATAGGGGCCTGTTCATTAATTCTAGGGACAACAAACTTGATAAAACTGATAGAGCTGGTGGGTGAGGAAGGACTGTATTGGCTTTGACCAAAAGAGAATTGCAATTCCTCCAATTGTTGATGCCGATTGGAGAGTTCATCCTTAGATTTTTGGATTAGACTTTGGTGGTAAATAAGAACCCCCATGGTTGTTGTGATACTAAAGACCAGCTAATTATGTTTTAATTAAAAAACTTGGATCTCCTCTCGCATTTGGTGCATCTAGTCCAGCAGCTATTGATGAGAAATTCCTGAGCTTGACATGTGGGAAAATTGAAATCCATTACCTGACAAATCCCTTTGAAAATTCAAACTTAGATGAAACACCGAAATCTACCAAGTCAAAACTAACATACATAGAAGTAAACACTTTCCAAAATACTCTCAAAATTTTACAAGCTTTAACAAACATACTACTTTGTAGACTGATGGGTAGGATCACCATGGGCTATATCCATCTCCTTAACAGGAGCATGTGTGTGAAGTTCAGGGACAACAAACCTATTAAAATTGACAGAGCTATTAGATGAGGAAGGACCGTATTGAATTTGACCAAAGGAGAATTGCAATTCCTACAGCTGTTGATGTAGAATAGAGAATTCATCCTCGAATCTTTGGTTTAGAATTCGATGGGCAATAAAGTTCATATGTCAAAACACAAAGTCAATGTGTTATTGTATTTATCTCAGTATCACTTATTTCACGCAAGAAATTCCCTTGGGAGGGGATCAAACAACAGGGGATAATTTATTGCTATGTGTACTTTTTTTTCTAAGTAAGAGTAATTCTATTAGTAAAACATATGATACAAAGAGGCCAGGGCCTTAGCAGTGCAGGCCATCATCAGTGGCAAAAGTCCAGCAAAATAGCAAAAATTGAGCTGCCCTCGTGGGGAAACCAGCCCATGTAAAGTTTGAAATGTTTCCTCTATAGAGGAAACCAACTACATGATAGCATAATCAAGTACATCCCAAAACAGCCAAAACAAGAGAGCTGGAAAAAAAGACTTGGACAAGAATTGTAAAACTAGACACCATAATCAGCAGAAGGAGATTCTTCAGCATTCGGGCACCAGTACTCATCATCATCAGCCAGAAGGGGGCCACGTTGAGTCGCTGCAGCATCAACACCGCTTCTGCCTTCCTGCTTGCACGTGTCCTTGAGGTGGCTCGAACTGCCTTCGCCCACCGTACCAGAATTATGCCCTGCGGGTGCTTGAGGAGGTTTCACAATCTCAGAGGGATCAGGCTCATTGCTCGAACGCATAGGCAAGGAAGGGCTAGGAGCCACACCAGGGATCTCACGAAAAGAAACAGAGATGGTCACCACAATGAGAGGGCGGTCAGAGTTGCATTGGAATTGGAAGTGGGAAGTGGTCGGGTTATGTGAGGAGACAGAGGCAGTGAGGCGGGAAGGAGGAGGCGCCATCTACTCAGAAGCAATGTGCCGAGGGGAGGAGGTGGAAAGACAACCACGCCCACTGCGGGTGTCGGGGTATCGACCCCAGAAATGCTCGAGAGATGATGAAGATGAGTTGGACGTTGATGAACGGTGAGGGCGAGAGGAGCGAGCTCTGGAACTGCCTCTTCGGCATCGCATATGATGCCTGAGCCGAGGCATGTTAACACTCAGTGGATGAAGGGCGTTCAGAGCAGAGGAGCGAACAGATTTGGCTGAGGCGAGTAGAGAAGCGAAGGGAGAATTGAGGTCGAAAGAGGCAGAGAATCTCAGTGGATAGAAGAGGATCTGAGAGTAATGTAAACCGGGGAGAAATTCAATACAGTTGCCCAGGTTGCATCTTCACCCATAAGATGTGCAAGAGCTGGGCTCCGTAGCCTCAGGGGAGAAACCAGTTCACAGAGGTGAGAGCAGTGGCGGCATAGAAACAACCAGGAGGAGCTGAAGCATCACAGGTGAACCAAGCGCAGAGACGAAGTGCCGAGGAGGAGAGCCAGAGTGCGAAATTTTGTAACGATGAGGGCCTCGATGTTCGCAACGGCATAAATGTTGCGCAAGGTGATGGCCTGAAGGTTTTAATGTAGAGGGGCGCCATAAGTGAGGTCTGTGGGTGGCCATGTGGCCTTGCCACGCGCCGTCCCACAGGCCAAGCGTCGTATAATCAGACATTAACACCTGCATAAACAGAGTGTGGTTTTGAATTTATGTTATAGACACCTGAATTGAATGAATTGAATGTATGGAATCCGAGAGAGGTTGAAGAGGACCCTGTTAGAGGAATGGACCATTGTCACACTCTGGTTTCCAGAGAATTGCAAAGCTCTGTCGAGAGCATTATCTCTGTCCGTTGGGGGAAATAACACTGTTTTTTATCAGTGGAGCGACTATATTAGGAATTAACCCCAGAGTTAATGCGTAGAAATAAGACAAGAAAGATGTTAAACTGCAGTGAGAAACTGATTTAAGTACTGTGCAAATACCAGGAGTGGGTTTGTGAAACTAATACCACCTTTTTCGCGCCACTTTTGGCCTAGGACAAAACCACTTCAAAAAAATCCGATCCAACACATTTGTGCCACGTCACAGGGTAATTACCGCCCTTATCGCATTTTTTGGAACGATAATCTTCAGCCGAGGGAAAAACGCGATATCAACTTGGTTCGTCCGATCAGGAGGCCGGTAGATCAAGCGATGGTTGCGCAATAAGTTGCATGGGAGATAAGTTAAGGTATGGCCGGTTGTTTTATGTTGAAAGTCGTTCATTTACCTGTTGAGGTGTGGGGCCTGTGGGCAAAATATATATTAAAATTGTTGTGTTGATAGCGAAATCGGGTTAATAATACAAGCCTGAAGATTGGTGCATTGTATTAAGGTTTTATTATAAGCTGAGGTGGGAGATTGTGAAAAAGGGTCGAACCATTATATAAAGTTAAGTGCTAAGGTTGGAAATTAATGACCTTTAATGTATTGAGGTTAGTATTATAACTCTATGGTCGGGATTTTGAACAAATCAAATAAAAGGCGTGGACTTGTGGTTTAAGGCGGAAATTTGATGTATTTCACTATATCTTGGTTAACCTTAGAGTGTTATTTAAAAAGGGCTTAAGTCGGATTATTTACCTTTTGATACAATGTACAAAGGAAGGTTGCAATTATAAGTAAAAGCGCTTTGTAAAAAGATCGGGGTTTGTAATAAAGAGAGATATAGTCTCAGCGCGATCGGGTGTTTTATTTAAATTATCAAAGGTCTTATTATGCGGGGGTTATGTACAGACTGTCTTTGGTATTGGTCTATATGCGGCTGTCAAAGGCATTTCATTAATCAAATTTAATAAATTTGATGAATGAAATTGAAAGAAAAAAAAAATTTGAGTAGGACCAAGGTGGATGAAATTTACAGCACAGGAAAGTGGGACTGTGGGTAAACAAAATTGAGAAGTGTACAGATCTATCATTCTTCCAGTAAAACAAACATGAGAAAATGTGCAGATCTATCACTCTTCATTATCTACTAATTCAATGAGGAAAATATACACCAGACAGATGTATCATGCTTGGAATAAACAAATTTGAAATATTCATTTTAAATAGAAGACAAAGTTTTAAATGATTGAAACACTTACACGAGGAGATAACTCCAAGAAAAATTCAATCCGTGATGTTCCTCGTCTGCTGCAAATGACTAGGGAACATTCATTTTTCCTCAGCAATATTTCTGCCAAGATCTTTTTCGTGGTCAGGTGTTTTTATTGGCTTTTGTTATTGAAATTTGGAAACCCCATGTGCTATACCCTGTTTTTTTTAATGAAAAAATAAACAATATACTGAGAAATTCATACATTCACTTACGAGTAACCTGTAATTTTCTTCTAACAAGACTTCCAAGCACTTTAATTAATGGATAACGACAATCAATCACAAGGTTTGATAGACCGATCTACCAAATCTATCCGAACAGAGGTTGTTTGAACATCGACTTCTCTTCGATTCTGAACATAGACTTCTCTTCGATTCGAATTTGAGAGTTCCGAACAGAGGTTGTTTGCCATGCTCAGGGTTCATGAGAAAAAGGTCGAACATACAGCTTCTTATCTAAACAACTGTAAATGTCGCTTGCATTGCCATATTTGCAAACATAAAAATACAGGATGCCCAAGTTCGAAGCTTGTTGCCCCACTGTTGCTTTAAGTTTGATGCAGGAAAAGATCAAAGAAATTCCCACCAATAAAAGAATAGCTGACTCCCATGCTATCACAGAAACGCTATTTGGCCCCAAGTTCGAAGCCCGTGACCCCCATTGGAGCTTTGAATTCAATGGAGAAAAACAAAAAGCAAAGAAGCTAGCTGAGCGGGAAAAAAAATTGAATAGTGCAGAATGGAATCATAGGGTAGAATGGGAAAGAAGGCATAAAGGTCGAACAAGTTGAGCGGGAAAAAAAATTGAATAGGTCGATTAAGAAAATTTGAATAGGTCGAACAAGCTGAGCGCGAAAAAATTGAAACTATGACATGAAATCATATGACAATTTCCCACTCAAACATTAGTGAATAATTTATTTTATTTAAATTATTTTATATATTTATTGTAAATTGTTGTAATATTTTACAAAATAAACTTATTTTATTTTATTTAAAAACAATTTATCAATATTTTTGGATGTAAAAATCATTACTTATAATATTCATTGTAATTTTTCATTGTAATTATTATTTATAAGTAATAAAAAATATTATAAAAATATTAATAAATATAATATTTTTAGGTAGAATAATTACTTTCATCATACTTTATAGGTTTCTTCAAAATTACTTTCATTATTACCATAATTATTCAACTTCATTAGTTGACTGCCAATATTTTCTTCGTTATATGAATCATCCTTAAATAGACCTTATAGTAATTTTCATAATGTTCGTGTATGGAGATAATTCTATGATTCCACAACCATTTTCCATAGAGTTGTTCATTCAAGGGATACCCTTAGAGTACCAAGTTATGAATATTCCGACATCTTCCATATGTTCTAAAATAAGCGGCCTCTTCTTATTGATTTCTTACACTTGTTGTGACACTTCCACTCAACCACCTAAAGTATTTAGCTAGCACTTTTTTTGTGTTCATCTCATTATTCCAAGCTGGTCATAATCACATGAGTTACCATCAATTATCATCATTAGAAATTTTGCAAGTTTTTCCTAAAATTTACTAATTAGTCTACAAACACATGGTAATAATGGCATTACCCACAAACACATGATACCCTCATAACCTAGTATTGTGTGCTAGGAAGGCTTTCCAAAGAAGTTGGTTGGCATCACTATGACACTATTACAGAATTAGAAAGGAAGAGAAAGGCAAAGGCTCAGGTATCATATGAGAGAAGGAAGAAATTGGAAAAATTGAGATCAAAAGCAGTGGAGTTAGCCGAAAAGAAGCTTGCCCCAGAGATGGATAAGATAAAACTTGAAAACATATTGGTCAATTTCCTTGACCCTTTATTGGTTATTCAGAAGGAGTATGAATACACCACCGTTAATATCAAGGTAACCGGCCCCTAGCAGATCAAAGGATACAAGTTGTAGTTTTCATCTAAACATCAACATACCACAACCATGCTTACAACCAGAAGCCTTCTCACATTCATGATCTGATTATATAGTGAATTAGACAGAAGTAAGAAAACAATTACTTCTTCAAAGCTAATTCGAATTTGGAGGGCTTAGCCTAGGATTGGGTGTTAGGGGTTAGGGATTTAGAGGTTTAGAGTTTATGGGGTTAAATGGGTTAGGGGTTAAGGGGTTATAGGTTTAGGGTTTAGGGAGTTAAATGGGTTAGGGGTTAAGGGGTTATAGGTTTAGGTTTTAGGGGGTTAAATGGGTTAGGGGTTTAGAGGTTTATGGTTTAGTGGGTTAAATGGGTTAGGGGTTAAGGGATTATAAGTTGAGGGTTTAGGGGGTTAGGGTATTTAGCAGTTAAGGATTTTAGGGTTTAGAAGTTAGGGGCTAATGGGGTTAGGTTTTAGGGGTTAAGGGTTTATAGGTTTAGGGTTTAAGGGGTTAGGGTTAAGGGTTTAATGGTTTAGGGTTTAAGGGGTTAGGGGTTAAGGGTTTATAGGTTTAGGGTTTAGGGGGTTAAGTGGGTTAGGGGTTAAGGGTTTAGGGGTTAGGGGTTAAGGGTTTAGAGGTTTATGGTTTAGGGGTTAAATGGGTTAGGGGTTTACTAGAGGTTTAAGGGGTTAAATGGGTTAGGGGTTGGGAATTAGTGTTTAAGGGGTTAGGGGTTAGGGGTTAAGATGACACAGTCGTCACAAGGCGTGACATGGTGTGCCCGGGCACCCGAAGGAACAATGATAACCAGGTAAAACCCACAATCCCTGTTTACTCAAAATTTCAATCTCAATCTGTATAAAGTGCCTTCAATTTTTTCATGCCCAAGCAAATCACAATTTGGGAAAACTCACAATGTTCTGATTACTTGAACTGGAAAATTAAATAAACTTTGTCTGAATGTTTTAATATCTCAAATTGGATATTTGAGATATTAAATTAATACTCTCCCTCTACCTATGTGCATATAGCAATGCATCTTCTCTTTATCATTCAAATAAACGCCCACATTTACACTTTCAACCATTAGCTTGCAGACACTTCTTTCAAATTCACTAACCATAAGTTATAAGGCCATACACCTAAATATACAAACGGAGCTCTTCTTTTTTCACCAATGGTCAAATTCCAACTCTCTCTTACCTTTTCTTCAAATGTTATAAAACCCCTTCATGTATATAATATGCTCCTTTATTGAAACCATACAATCCACCCTCGGCTTATTACATTAAACTCAACTCATCCTTAGGCAAGAGTTTTGTATCAAAGGTTTCGTTCTTTACCTTGATTCTCCACCCAAAACTTGTTATTCACATCAAATACCATATATGTACCCTTAGTCTTTTTAATGAAGTGCTTCTATCATATCTCACTTCGAAAGCTCTTATATTCGGAGCCTCTTTTAATTTCGGTCCTTAATTCTTTTAAATAACGCACCCCGACTATGGTGTCTTCACCTTAACCACTTTGACTATGGTTTAGCCCCTTTTTATAAACGCTAAACTTCAACTCATAATATTAAACCGATATCGATATTTTAATACACATTGCACTCACGGCCCCACACATCAAACTTATCAAATAAACATTAAAATGGCGAAAACTGTTGGGCCATACCTTAGTTAACCATCGAATGGATCCAATGATCCATGTTATGTCGCGCCCCAAACCTCTATCCGACGGCGATAACGAAGTTTCGCAAAATCTTTGGTGTCGAGCGTTAACGCTCAAAACAAATGTGAAACTCGCAGTTTTACAAATCCGCTCAGGGACACGTGTTGGTCTCAAGAGCGTATCGCATTTTTTTTTAAAACAACTAACCGCCTTTCAACAACGCGAATACCACGGTTTCATTCCTCAAAACCACCTTCGCTAATGGTGCTCACGATTCCACCTCCTTCTTCGTCACGGTTCCGCCTATTCCATTCAACACCTTATTATGTTTTGCCTTCAACATTCTGTACAGGTTTTATCAACCCTTCACACAAAATCATATTCTCCACTAATTACTGCATTGTGGCTTGGAAGCATTTATGTCGATTTTGTGAATCGGGTATACCAATCCCAAAAAGATGCTGATTTGTGTGCACTGCGCATTCAAATTAACAGAGGATCTATATAATCCAGGGGAATTCAAAAGGAACCAAGTCCTTCTTCAGGCAACGAACCCCTAAGTTCAATTCATTGTCATCGCCTTACCCAGAGGCCTCAAGTTCAATGAGACTCACCTCAATTATTCAATTCCTACACATACACCTGGAACATATGGTTTACTCCCAAATTTATGATTCGACCCCGCTATTCAATCAACCATTTCTTAGATGCATACACAGGTTCCCTATCAACTCTTATCACAGAACTATTCACTCATTCCTCATATGCTCTTATCACTGAATATACAGACAGACCTTAAAACAATCATAGAGTCTCCCTCATACTCAGTTCACGGAGACTCGAGGCATTCTTACACAGAACTAAATCAAAAAAATGCACGAGAAGTACTGAAAAAATTCTTCTATGACATAAACTTGAAATTACTTACAGCTTCTGGTCCGGCCAGATCTTCGATTCAAATGGCCTCCTACTTCGATTCTTCAATTCTGTCGAAATTGTCGCAATAGCGACACCTTTCCCTGAACTGTCGTAATAGTGACGATTTCCTCAAACGTCGCAATAACGACACTTTCCTCTATGTCATCGCAATTCCGACGCTATTGCCGAAACTATCGCAATTCCGACGGATTCCTCCAAACGTCGCAATTGCAACACTTTGTCTAAGTGTCGGTATTGCGACACTTGTCTCTAAACGTCGGTATAGCGACGGTTTCGGGCGGGATTTGAAAAAGTTGAAAAAAATTGGGGAAATTTCCGACATTTGGTCAAAAGTGTCGGAACCAAGTGTCGGAATTTCCGCCAAATATACTAGTGAAATATTATTTATTTGTTATATTATTTTCCTAGTATTTTGTACCATTCATGAACGCCTATAACTTTATTACTATTAAAATTTTGCTACATTATAATTTAATTTGTTTAATATAATTTAAAATAATAAAACAACTACTTTATATCTAAATAATATTCTTTAACCATTTCTTATACGTATATCTTTAAAATTAATAAAAAAATTATAATATTATAGATTAATTAAAATAAATAAATAAACTCCTAACTATTTTATAAATATATAATATTTTGGAACTAATTCTTAACCCTTTATTTAATCTTTGCAATATTACAAATTAATTTATTTAACATAATTAAAATATATAAACTCTCAGTAACTACTTTATATAGAAATAATATTTTGTAATCATTCTTCATTCTTAATCTTTATAAATAATATTTTGTAACCATTCTTAACCTTTATAGCATCAATTCAATTTAATTAGTTTAAGAATTATTCTTACAAATTAGGAATTAATATATATATTTATAAATATATAACAGTTTGACCCTATAACTTTATTATTATTTTTTCTTTATTATAAATTAATTTATTTAATGTAATTAAAATAGATAATCCTCTCGCAACTACTTTAAAAATAAATAATATTTTCTTAACCCTTATTATATTATTTTGATTAATTTAAGAATTATTTTTATTATATAAAAATTGACATATTTAATTATGATAAATAAATTCTTAAGAGCTAATTTATAACTAAATATATAATATTTTAATAAATAATTCCTAATCGTCAATTTGAATATTATTTTATTTACCTTAAAAACTAATTCACTAATGGCTAGTTTTCAACTACTATCTCTGGGCATTGATGCATCCTTGCTATTTATTCCTGAAGATCAATTTGCTTTTTCACCTTATACTAAGGATGAACCACATTAGTTTCGACCTTGTCCTAACCACATTAGTTGGTTCGAAACAGTCGAAGTGTGTTACATTTGGCTACAAATGACTGTGCAGGCATATTTACAAAACCACTATTGATAGAGAAGTTGTGATGGTGTCCCCCATCTCTTGGTTGGTAGAAAAGGTGATAGAAATTTGACAAGGCATTAGGAAAATTGTTGTCAAGGTGGAGATTGTTAAAATATGACAACAAGATGTTAAAACAAAATGTAAAAATAATTTTACCAATGTAATTATTGTTGTGTTTGTTCATTTATACGAACTAAAAGATAGTTATCAAACTATTGTAATAATGCTACTTCGTTTTTATCATTCGGAGAGATGAGGAGGTTGTGTGGGTTGTGTAAGCGTGAATGTAATAATTCTCTTGTGAATAAAATCCTATTTGCCTTGCCCGTGAATGTATCCTTGAAAAATCGTCAAAGTTTAATGACGTAAATTTTGCACACTGATGTATAATTTTGTGTGCCATTTTTCTTGTGAATGTTTTCATATACAGACTCTAAATAACATATATCTATATGCTTTGACACACTATCCTCACCTTTTTTACCATTTCTCCAAATAAGAGTCAATTTGAAAGGTTTCATTTCGACCATATGAAACTCATCATAAAACTCATCTAGGGATGAGCAAAAAATCCATTTAAATCGTCTCCACAAGGATGAGGCCCCATACCTCTCTAACCGAAGGGGTGAAATTGAGATCACCACCAAGAATAATTTTAGGACTAAAGAGAATTCCCAACATAGCAAGCCCTTCCCAGTAGATCATTTTTTCAGTGTATGGGCAATAAATGTTGATTACACGAAAAGTCGTTGCCATATCACATTCCTCCAACACCACTAGGATGCCTAAATTGAGGGATGAAGACGAGATAGCCTTATGTTTTGGACTCTATGTCGTAAGGAGCCCTCTTGACATCCCACCAAAGTCCTAGGAGCTAAAGGACCAATCCTTCCGTCAAGGCGAGATGGATTCCACAACCTTGGAACCCTAGCAATCATGATCACATCTGGAGCACATGCTTTGAGAAGCCTTTTGAGGGATAGAGACTTCGAGGCACCCCAAATTCCACATGCATTACACAATAAGCAAGTCATGGCATAACCCTACTACGACCATTCCCTGCTCCAAGGGCCTGAACAATGTTAGACTATTTCCCACATCAAACATCCTTTTACCACTAAATTTGAGCGAGGGAGAGGTGGGATTTACATACTAGTTGCGACCCCTAAGTCTTCTCGACAATTCGTACACTTGCCCCATCCTCCTTATGCCTCTAGCAAGGTCGAAGGTGGTAATCAAACTTTAAAGAGGGTTTTGCCATGCTCCTTTTTAAGTCTCAGGCATGGAACAAGAAGGCGGAGAGGAGCTACCGTGCTCGTTCAAACCCAACTTTTTGAGCAATGCCTTGACAAAGCAGAGGAGTCAAGCACCTAACTCTTGCTCCCATTGGGAAAATTGTTTCTTGTAAGGGTAAAATAGGCTTGGGGAAGAGGGGGACTCCACACAATCAAGAAACTCACAGAGCATATGGGGAGATACTTCTAATGGCAGGGCTTATGGAGGTTGAGATTCTTCCTTTTTCCCTCTCCAAAAGAGTAGAAACAAGATGAATAACGGACTTACCTGAGAGAATTATAGTTGGACCATTGGGGGCCCAAGTCATGATGCACAATTTATTTCGTCACAAGGATCATTTCTTTGTCATGTAAGTCTAGAACCTTGAAAATCGTTTGCTCTTCCAATTTCTTTTCCACTACAACCTTCTTTGAATCCTTCATCTTCCAAATTTTTGTAAAGGATGGTTTTTTAAGCGAAATTTTATAGCATTGCATCTGAATATGGAAACTTCGTCACAGTTATAGCATTTGAAAACGGGCAAGATTACTACAAATTGATTCCAAACACCAAAACTCCAAAGATCGGAATTGATAATGAGACTTGCTTTAATATTGCTTGTATCCTCCTACACTATGAGCGTATAGATAACATATGGGTAAAGTGTGACTCTGAGAAAACCTACCACTCGATAACTCAATTTCTTCTAGCAAGCCTTCTTTCAGATCAAATTCTATAAGCTTTCTAATAGGGGGCTAGGGGCTTGTAAGGGTTGAGATTCTTATTTTTCCTTCTCCAAGATGAAAACAGACATACCATAGAGAATTATCGTCGGACTAATGGGGGCCCAAGTCATAATCCACCAGTTCTTTCGTTACGGGGATCATTTCTTTGTCCAGTGAGTCTGCAACCTTGGAAGTCGTCTGCTCGCTCTCCGATTTCATTTCCAGGCAGCTGAAATTTCCAGGTCTAATCAAAATTTTGGGGTTCAGTGTGTAAGTAATAGTCCCGGAACCCATGAAGTAAGGTTTGATCTGATCCCTTTCTTCCTCCTTGTCAAATAAAAACAAATATAACATTTACCATAATAACGAGAGATGCCATCTGAAACAACAGCCGAATGCTCTGAGATCCATACTTTCCAATAAGAGTTTCCATATGCAACATAATTTCATCTTAACTTCTGGAGGCATATCCAGATTGACGGTGGCTTAAGTTCTTCTATTACACTCTGTACGTTTTACACCAGCATAAGATCTGCGCAAAAGTAGCATAGGCTTTATCAGAAACATCCATGGCGATTTGAGATATCCGACGCAGGTTTGAAGTGGCGATGACGGCCAAAGAGAACAAGATCAAGCCAAAAAAACGCTATCTACACCAACGTCGACGGTGTCCCTTCTCAAGCAGAGGATGAATGTCTCAGCCAGTGGCAAGGGTGAAAGATCCAGCACAAGAGTAGAAAGGGTGAAAGATCCAGCCCTATAAAGGGTGTTTCAGATAGTTTTAGGAGGCAACACAGGTTTTAGCTTCATTTGAGCTTCCCAAATTATTTTATTGTTTATGAACTTTGCACAATTCAAGTGTTTTAATATTTTTTAATGGTATTTTATAACTTGGCACAATTCAACTGTCCTAAATATTTTTATTATGGTGAATTTAAACAACACAAATCAAGATTTTACTAAAATCTATAATAAACTCCAAACGATAGCACTAAAAAACAACTCTTATTTCAATAATTATGTAAGTTTAATGATTAAACACATTTTATTTTAAAAAACTACAAGTTAATAATTTACTAGATTCTGTTGCATTTAAAGACCACTCTTGTTTTAATGATTATGTAAGTTTAATGATAAAACATATTTTATTTTTAAAAACTACAAGTTAATAATTTATCGGATTTTGGGTAGAAATCCACCCGTAACTCCAAAGAGTTGCACTAAAAGACAACTCTCATTTTAGTGATGATGTAAGTTTAATGATTAAACATATTTTGTTTTAAAAAGCTATAAGTTAGTCATTTATTACATGAATAAGCTTCATATAATTTTTTTTGTTTGTAAAGTGATTTGTGTTTATCTAAGCTTGACCTGTGGATTGAGAAAATGTCACTTATGGGTATTTAAGTTGTCAAAATCACTAAGGAATCGCACCACACCACGTACAACTCTTATTTTAATGATTATTTAAGTTTAATGATTAAATATATTTTATTTTAAAAAACTACGAGTTAATTAATAATGACAACTCTTATTTTAATGATTATGTAAGTTTAATGATTAAATATATTTTATTTTAAAAAACTACAAGTTAATTAATAATGACAACTCTTATTTTAATGATTATGTAAGTTTAATGATTAAATATATTTTATTTTAAAAAGTTACAAGTTAATTACGTCGTAAGGCGTCATTATTTGAAAACAACTTTCTTAGCTACCACTCTGTCTTTGTTTGTGCCATTGCATGAAATGTTAGACGATTGAAATGTTTTTGACCATTAGATCCAATGCCTCCTTCAACCTAACTAACTAAGTAACTCACTAAACATTACTAATGTCTTCCACATTGCTATGAAATAAGATACATCCTGTAATTTGAATCATTTCATGGTCTAGGCAAAACGCAGACGCGGGTTTCTGTACAGAATTTAAAATATGCCTATATTAGATTGATCTTTCTCCTGTCATTGGAATTAGATTGATCTTTCTTTGAGCATTCAAACTTGTATGAGATTTATCTTTCTCTTGTCATTGTATTTTTTTTATAATTCAAGTGCCTGCCTGTATAAGGTGTTTTTTTTCATGTGGCTGCCTGAATGGCATGCTTTTTTATTTTTTCTTGAATTGGTTTGTAACGCCTGGGCTCTTAGTGTTTGCTTGTTGAACCATGGGTAATTGGTTTGCAATGCCTAGGCTCTTAGTGTTTGCTTGTTGAACTATGGGTTTTTTTGTTTTGGCAGTGCTCTGTATTTTTCCATGATGAGTACTGCGGCTAAATTCACTAAATCGATATCATGTCAAGGTAAGATAAATTGATCCTATGGACAGTAAATTTGAAAGAACTTTTTTAGTGTTTTAAAGAGTTTCTTTACCGTTTAAAGAAATTAATTCTAAATTCTAGTAATTTGAATCTTTTCATGGTCTCGGCAAAACGCACACGGTGGTTTCTGTACAAAATCTCTTAAAGCTTTTAGTTATTAATCGAGCCAAAACATTCACTCCAAAACATATGTGGGTGTTCCCTCAAAAAATCTACTTCTATGGCTTCATACATATTATTTTTCATATGCTAAACTTACGGCGTTCCCTTTGCAACATTTCGTGCAATTGCTAGTTAATAATTTACCGGATTCTAGCCATAAATCTCACTAGAAACTCCAAAAAATATCACTGAAAGACAACTTTTATTTTAATGATTATGTAAGTTAAATGATTAAACATATTTTATTTTAAACATCTACATGTTAATAATTTATTACATGAATAAGCTTCATATAATTTTTTTGGTTTGTCAAGAGATACGTGTTTATCCAGGCTTGACATGTGGCTTGAGAAACTTAGAAATTATTACATGAATAAGCTTCATATAATTTTTTTGGTTTGTCAAGAGATATGTGTTTATCCAGGCTTGACATGTGGCTTGAGAAACTTAGGGGCATCTAAGCAGTCAAAATCATACGGGATGGGGCCTAGACCACACTAACCCTAAGCTGACTAGATTTTAGCATGTATCCTCCCCCTAGCATGGGGGAAACAACGTCTATGAGGTTCAATTCTGGGTAGCCTTGCTAAGGAGGTCCATCCTCAACCGTTTGTGCTAGTAAGACTTGATGAGTAAGTTTTATATAATTAAATTAAATTATATGTTAAAACTTTTTCTTATGATTAATTGGATTTAGCTTTCTCCCAATTTGAGTTTAATATTGGTAAATGAGAGGTTGAACTTTAATAAGTATAATTGATTAACATTATTGATAGATTATAAAGGCTATCTAAACTACTATCTTTTAAATGAGCGAATATTTAATATTATAAGTTGATAGTATATATTACTAGCAATAATAAGTGAAATGTATTGACAATGAAATACAATAGAAAATTGAGTTTCTATATTTATCAAAAAATGTAGTAGGAAGTTAAATTTAAGAAGAAAAATAATTTAACATAAATGTCTCAAAACAATGGAAATCCTTACAGCGACAAAATACATACAAGAAGAGTTCATGACTTTAGACAGAAACACCAATAAAAACTTAACACAACTGGAAATGGGAACTTGACACAACTGGAATTAAGGTCCATGATAACTTTTCCATTCACTAGAGTGAATATATCCCCAATTAAATCTTGAATATATTGAGAACTAATTTTTCCTCCTGCTTTCTGAGGTTCCAGTCATTGCAGAATGCTCTAGGATTTAATTATATACTATTATTTTTTGTGTAGCCATATTTAATTTCCTGAGGAATTTTGAATGAATTAGACATGACGTTCCCAACGTTCACTAGGTGATGATATGCACTAGGACCTCAGTCTCCCTCATATATTGTCATCAATAAAGGCATTTTGTGATTGACATACACAATAGCTCGAAGGATAAACAGAGTGGAAAATGGAGCTCCCACATTCACGATTTTCACCCCGACCACAAGAGGATACTTTCTTTGGGAACGGTCATGCTTTTCCACCAATCTAAGTGTTCATTCCAACGAGGAGGGAATTCTTGTTTTGACGCCCATACTTTGAATTATTCCAAATGTCTATTTGTCCATCTATAAATGGTATTAGCAACAATATATATGTAAATGACGGTCCAAAATCTTTTAAAATCAATCAATAAATAAATAAAAATCATTTAAACTTTGAATTATTCCAAATGTCTCTGTGTCCATCTATAAATGGTATGAGCAACAATTTATCTTTAAATGTTGAATTATTTATCGTATATATTTCTTGATTTATATTATTCTTAATTACAATATTTTTAATTGTCATTGGTTTATAAAAATATGTTAACTATTCCAAAATTCATTGAAGACGGGGAGCCAAACAATGAATCATTTAAGGTTTTTAAATTGTGGGTTGCAATATTTTTATTCATTGATTTATAAAATGGTGTTAGGATAGATTATTCAAAACTTAAATTATGTAAATGTTGAATTATTCCAACGTTTCTATTTGTTTAGTTACAATATTTTTAATGGTCCTTCATTTATAAAATAATGTTATGTAGTCAAAAATTAATCAATTTTTTATTTCAATATAATATTACTTATTTTAAAATTTATTTAAAATTTAAACATTATAATGATTATATATAAATATTTATCTTTGAAATGAAATTCATTATTAAATTATGATTATGTGTATTTAAAAAATAAATGAATGCTTCAACGATAATTTTTCAAGGTGTTCTTTAGCAATGTTCATTGTTTCGAGAGCGTTGGCGATGGCAGACGAAACCCTAACCCTGCAACAACCCTAGTTGTTTTTCGACAGTCTCCAAGTGCAATGGTTTGTGCTATCATAATGGAATCACTGTAAACTAAGGCAGTGGGTTTTGTTTTTGTTTTCTTCTCGGCACTGAGGTTTTCGAAGGATTCCCGGGCACTGCTTTCTGCGGGAAGGTTTTTTATACTCTTACCTCCTACTTGCCTACTGACACAAAGGTCATCGCTCAACCACATTAGTGGTTTGTTGCAACGGTCACAGGTTTCATGCCTTTCCTCAGTAGGTGAGCACTTTGGTTTATATCCTAACGGTTCCAACAACCCGATAGAGGGTTATCATTATTTCTCTGGCCATTTCTCTGGACCCTAGCAGATACAGTGAACGGTTGCAGCAATTGTGCAACTCCTTGGAATAGGTAAGGTCGCCGCGGAAGTTTTGTGGTGAACTCAGAACGGGGGTGTACACCCAACCAGAGAAGATGACTAACGATGAGCTAGACTACACATCAGACAATTTAGACCCATCTTAGATATGGGCTAGGTTAACTCCTCAGTAGACAAGTGGGACGCCTCAGGGGGAAGACCTAGTTGGAAAAGAGCATGTAGACATGAAGATTGGTGACTCATCTCACACCATTTACATTAGCGGAACCTCTCCCAGCAACTGAGGTCATTTACTCGGAACCCTATCTGTCGGCACTGGCCTCTCCGGCATATTCAATCCCTTCGTTGTCGGTTCTCAGAATTTGGGAGCATCAAGCACAAGTTGTGACGGATTTTTTGGGACCGATAACAGCTAGATTGGGGGCAAATGATGGCAAACCAAAGGGCTCTTTTGGGTTCGAACACTTAGGAATCAACCATGGTGAGGAGGATCTAACTCACACGACAAGTTTAGGGGAACCCCCCTTTGTAGCAGCTTCAGGATGTTTTGAGGGTATCACTCATTTGGTTCTGCCTTCGAAGGAAGTTAGAATGTCGGACTTGGACGACACACCAGAAGCTGAAGAAAATCATCGCGACAGGACCTCCCACAAGTCGAGGAAGAAAAAGCACAGATGCACTAAACACCGACAGTTCAAGTGGGATTTGGTTTTTGGCGAAGGAATAGGAATGGAAAAGATGGATCAAACCTCACAGACTGTTCTGGTGGGGCGGGTCCAAGGAAGGAACTACTCCTCAGCCAGGTTAAATATCTAGACAGCTGAAATTTGGGAAATATACTAGAGCAACTTCCTAGGGTTCTCATAATGAACAGGGTGCGGTTCGCCCTAATATTTCCCCATTTGGAGATGGCTAACTGGGTGCTCACCAAATATTGGCACATTGAAATGACTCTGGTGGTGCTGAAGAGATGGACGCCTCTCCTCAACCCAGACAAGGAGAAGATGGGTACGGGCCCTATTTGGGTCAGACTGTCGGGTCTCCCGTTGCAATTTTGGACTGAGGAATTGCTCTGATTCATAGGTGAAGATTTAGGGATCGACTTGGACCATGATAGGTCCTACTTAGAGACTAGTAACATATCAGTGGCCCAGATACTCGTCCACTTGGATACAAGGGAAGGGTTAGTGGAGTGTTGCAATCTGCGCTACAGAGACATCACGAGATGCCAGATCCTAGACTATGAAGGTGTCCCGTTTAGATGTTGATGATGTCATGAAGTCGGACATCTACACAAGGAATGCCCACTCATCATTGCGGCCAACATTGAACAAGCAATGATATTGCTGCACATGGGGACTCAAACAGTTGGAATTGGGGAAGAGGACACTACTCAGGCGAGAACTCTAGTGGAACCAGCATCGCAGACCTCTCCAAGCCTCTCCCTGACTCATCAAGCACCAGTAGATTCACAGGCCTGCAACACCCAACCCTAGGAGGGGGACACTACTCCGATCTTGGGTACTCCTCTTTCTATTTCTCTTTCACTCAATTCAAATATGAATCGCATTGTATCTCCTATAAATTTTATTTCCACTTCTAAAATATATTTAATCAAATGCAATTTGGACCCCCTTATCTGTCCTGTTGCAACTGCCCCTCCCTTTGTCTCTAGGCCTAATCCACATACCCTAGTTGGCGAGACTATATCCCAATCCATCTCTAAATCTTCGAGCCAATCTGCTAGTCACCGTTACAATCTCAGATCTGCATCGTAACCTCCCAAGTCTATGGACTCGGTTCTGATATCAGTGATTCACAACCTAAGGCGGCATGGGGTAGACCATCCTCCCTATCCAAGGCCATCATTAGGGCTGGTATGGAGGTTGTCGTTGGGACTCAAGTTTCAATTGACAGGGTTCTTAGAGCAAAGTACACCCAGGGCATTGGTGACCCATGATTTGTCTCTCATACAACTGTAGGGGTTTGGCTAGTCCCGACAAAAAATTGGCCCTTAGAATATTGTTAGCTCTCGAGCGAGTGGATGCACTCCTCCTTTAGGAAACTTTGGGAGACAGAGATTACATTGCTAAATTGTTATCTTTTATTCTCCTTGGCTATAACTTTCAGACTCTGGATGCAAGTGGGAGATTAGGCGGATTCGCAGTGGGTTTCAACAAAAGGACTATCAAAGTGAACAATCGGTGGAGTAGAGAAGGGATATTAGTCCGAGCAGAAATTACCATTATCAGCATTGACTTGCCCATTTGCATGATCAATGTTTACGGCCCTTGCCACAATAGAGAGGATTTCTGGGACAAGTGAATGGCCTCTACCATTATGAAGGGAGATCACATCATCATGGGAGGTGACCTAAATTTCTCCATTAGCCTTGCTGAATCCTGGGGGCTGAACGTTGTTCCAGACCCCAAGTTAGCTTTCTTCGAGCACCTAATTGATGAAGTTGATATGTTGGATCTGGTTATGCCCAAAAAGCTACCCACTTGGTGGAACAAGCGAACTGGGGAGGCTGCACTGGCTAGAAGACTGGATCATTTCTTGATCAAGGCCAACATGGCTGACAGGTTTGACAAACCCAGACAATGAGTGGGGTCGGGAGGATCCTCGGACCACTCCCCCATTTATCTTGAGATTATGAAGGATAACTACAAACCACAGTTCCCTTTCAAATTCAAATCTTATTGGTTGGAGGAGCCAGAGTTCCACCTCTTGGTCAAAAGCGATTGGAACCACTGTGACCAGAGATATGATTTAGAGCATGCATGAGTAATCTTCAGCAACTTTTCAAGATTAAAGACTCTTACCATAAGCTAGGCCAGAGGGAAGAAAAAACAAGATGAGGCAGCATTAAAGAAAATTGAATCTGAATTAGAAATCATGACGGGACCGAATGGTCTTGGATTCCTATCCACTAAATCCAAGGAACAACTCATACTCCTGGAAATGGAAAAAGAAAAAATGTTGTGGAAACAGGAGGAAGAATGGAGACTCAAAAGTAGGGCCATTTGGCTCAAAGCGGGATATGACAACACAAAATTCTTCCAACAATGTGAAAAAGGCAAAAGGAATATAAACACCATCTGGGAACTGAAGGATCAAGCTGGCAGGGTGGCAAACAACCATGCTAAACTTGCGGACATGGGGATTAGACACTTCTCCAATCTTTACAAGGATCATAGGGATCCAAACATTACTAAGATACTACAGATTGCCAGATCTATGCACAAATTTGTGGAGGATGAAGACATTGAAAATCTAAACGCACCGATCTCCTTGTGGGAAGTTGAAAAGGTGTTAAAGTGGTTCAAGAAGGACAAGAGTTGTGGCCTGGATGGATGGCCCATTGAATTCTACCTCACCTTCTTTGATCACGTTGGAAAGGACCTACTCCAATTTATCGAGGTTAGTTGGACTTTTGGTCAAGTATATGATAGTTTCAATGCCACATTCATTGCCCTCATACCCAACACTGACAAACCCCTATCTTTAAATGATTATCGCCCCATATCCCTGTGCAACTGTATATACAATATCATCTCTAAGATCATCGCCAATTGCATTAAGCCTATTCTATCTCTGCACATTGCCAAGGAACAATTTGTCTTCCTAAACCAGAGACAAATTCATGAAGCGATTGGTATTGCTCAGGAAGTCCAGAACTCCATAAAGCTCAAAAGCCTCAAGAGTACTATTCTCAAGCTTAACCTAGCTAAGGCCTTTGATTGTACCAGTTGGAGCTTCTTACAACTTATTCTTCTTCATATTGGTTTCCCCCACTCCTTCATGAAATGGATAATAGGATGTATTACTAATGCATCCTTCAGTATACTTATCAATGGTGCTACATCTAATTTCTTCCATGTAGGTAGAGGACTTCGACAAGGTTGTCCACTCTCCCTATTACTATTTTTATTAATTATGGAAGGGTTGTCAATTCTTTTGGAAAAAGCAAAAGCAAAAGAGAACATTAATGGTGTTAAATTATCTGAATTTATTCAACTAACCCATCTATTATTTATGGATGATGTGCTCATTTTTCTTGATGGAACATGCCATGACAACACCAGCTTCATGAAAATATTGGATATATTCTACAAAGCTATTGGTATGGATCCCAACCACAGCAAATCCACAATTGTTTTGGTAAGGTGTACCGAACTATATTGCATGCGTGCTCTTTACCTCTTTCAATTTGGACACAAGGAATTATAGGAAGGAATCAAATATCTAGGCTTTTGTCTAAAACCTAATGAATACCGTGTCACTGATTGGAACTGGTTAATTTCCAAAGTGGAGCGTTGTGTTAACATTTGGCAGCGGAGATGATTTTCCAAAGTAGGAAAATTAGTTCTAATAAAATCATTTCTGGAAGTAATTCCTGTTTATTGGATGGCTTTAGAATGGATCCCCAAAGGCGTGGAAGTCAGAATTCAACAAATTTGTAGAGTATTCCTTTGGAAGCGAAAGCAATATGGAAAGATATGTGCATGGATCAGTTGGAAGAAGATTTCCAAACCCAAATGCTAGGGGGGCTAGGGGCTAAAAGACCTCAATCTTTTTGCCACTGCATTGGCAGCTAAAATGGGGTGGCACTTAATTACTGCCACCAGCCTTTGGCAAGAGGTAACTTCAAGTATGTTTCTCCTCGGTCCACCCTGGATTGGATCAGAGGTCACATCCCACACTCTCCTGTATCATCCATCATCTGGCATGCCATCACTAGATCCATCCACATCTTCAAGAAAGAAGTGGCTTGGAGAATTGGATAAGGGGAAAATGTTATGATTGAAGTGGATGCATGGTCTGGTTGTGGACAGGCATTCCAATTACCACCAAACATTAGGCAACATCTAGCGTCAGCTAGCATCCACACCATTTCCCAAATTGCAAACAATTACAACTCTTCTTGGATCTCTCAGGCATGGAATTCGGCTCACAAACTAGATATTCTGGACATCTGGAAGTTGGCCTAGAACCAATATCTCAGAGCCCTTCGATCTACCAACATCAAGATTACTGAGAAGGAGGATGAAATCTTATGGGCCTTATCCCCCAAGGGTCGATACACACCAAAGGAGGGGTATACCTCTCTGTGCGATTTACAGGAACCACAAAATAAAAAGTGATGGTGGAGACACCTTTGGAAATTAAAGGCTCCACCAAAAGCCAAACTCTTCTTGTGGTGTATCCTCACAAATTGTGCACCAAAAGAGGACAACCTTATCAAAAGAGCTATATATGGACCATCTAGATGTTGTCTATGCAAATTACAGGTCGAGGATGTGGACCACCTTTTTCTCACCTGCTCTGCTAGCAAACATATCTGGCTCCTCACTTCGAAGTCCATGGGCACCACTCTGTAATGGCAAGGAAATATTGGTTTTGAAGCCTGGCCAAACTAGTGGCAATCGGCTCATTGCCCAAAAGAGCGAAATATCCCCCTCCTGACTGCCTGGGGTACATGGCTTGCTCGCAATCATGTGATTTTCCAGGGTTCAATGGCTGATTGGGCCAACATCAGCAACACTATTGTGTTGATCTATCACTCTATCCCAAGCGATGAACCTACAACACAGGGCAGAATTATTACTCTTGAATTTATTGATAAGTCCATCCCATGGGCATACTTTGACGAGGCCTCAAACATGCAGGGTTGTGGTGGGGGTGTTATCCTTCATAATCTGATACACACTGCTATAAAATCAAGATGGGACTAGGCCCTGGGACAAACAATTACGCTGAGCTCAACAGCCTCAGACTCCTCACCTTTGCCCGAGAGAAAAGTTGCAACAAGATTCAAATATTTGGGGATTCAAAAGTCATTATAAATTGGTTTAACAATGATGCACTATGTCATGTTCATACTCTTAGATCACTGTTGGATGAAGTTATGGCACTTAAAGCTTATTTTGATTTCATAACTGTTACTCACATTTACAGGCAGAGGAACCAAGTGGGTGATCAATTATCCAAAGAAGCATCATAGCTAGAGTGGGGTCACTCGCTCATTTTTTAACAAGATGGACAACAAAAATATCAGTACTATCATAGACCCTTCATAGAGGATATGGAGGGACAGTGGGCAGTTTAAGTAGACCGCCATTTTTGGAGATTTTGGAGACTTATATGTTTATATTTTGTGATTATGTAGATATCTTTTGATTTTCATGCACAGTGTTGTTTTTACAAGTTACATATGTAAAAGTGAGCTATATGAAAGTAGAATTTTGTTTCTTTTGATCTATACATAAATGAATATCCCACTGATACAACATATAATTTTCTTATATATATGAAAATTACTAATTTTTTCCTTGGAATAAAAAATAAAAAAATCAATTTGAAAAATAAATAATGAATAATAATGAAAAAATAAGCTTTTTAATATATTTTAATGATATTTTAAAATGTATTATCTAATTCAATTCAATATAAAAATCCTAAAACTTTCAATTTCAACAATTTATAATCAAATTTAAAATTATTTCAAAAATATTTTTAAAAAACTAAAACATTGATTTTTTTTTTCTTTCAAATTGGATAGGGAAAAATCAATTTTCAAATTTAATATATAAAATTAAAAATTTATTTTAAAAACATAAAACCATAAACAACTTAATTAAAACTTTCTAAATATTTTAAAATCTTATTTTATTCATACTCATAATTATTTTAAATTCGAAAACAAGGTTCTTCCAAATCCCACCAACCAAGATACAAAAGTCATTTCTGGAAATCAGTTGTGATAAAGAAGAGGTACATCTCCAGATTACTTTGTTTATTTTAAAAACATAAAACCATAAACAACTTTATTAAAACTTTCTAAATATTTTAAAATCTTATTTTATTTATGCTCATAATTATTTTAAATTCGAAAACAAGGTGCCTCAAATCCCACCAACCAAGATACAAAAGTTATTTCTGGAAATCAATCAGCTGTGATAAAGAAGAGTTACATCTCCAGATTACTTATGTAACATGTTAAAAGATATAGCAAAGTATTCTATTTGCAAAGTATCCATAGGCAGAGAATAAATTATTCCTTTTTAAAGTATATTAATATACCAAAAAAATGTAGAAAGATAAATAGAAATTCTATTTGAAAATGGTTCATAAGGCGAAAAGTGAATTATTCCTCTCCTGTGAGGTCATATAAATTGGAGAAAAATTGAATAAAATTAAATATATATTAAACAAATTTTATTTTGAAGTGATTTATGATTAATTTATATTTATTTTAATTTTAAATTTACAAATATTATTTTAGAGTGAATGAAAAGATTTCTTCAATGAAAACATTGTTTTAGAGTGAAAAAAAAAGAGATTTGATCTATTGATCTAGAGTTGATGGATCTAGATTAGACTGGTTTTTTAATTTAGTCTACATGTAAATGTTTACAAATATATTGGTTTTCTAATAGACCTTACATGTAAAAGTTTACAAAAGATTTGATCTATCCATCAAGAAGTTTAGACGAATCTAGGCCCTACACATTAGTTTTCTAATAGACCCTACATGTAAATGTTTGCTTTTAAATTTAATTTTAAAATGTTATAAAACAAAATTAAAATAAATATTTAATATTTATAAAATATTTTAATTTTAAAATGAGTTATGGTTTTTGGGCAAGTGGTACTGATAAGTCATGGTATTTACCCATAGTATTGTAACAAAACCTGTAATAAGGTGAACATCCATAGTTAAGAATTTTGTTATATTGTATGTTTATTGTAAGTATCAAGTTTAAATTTTAAAAATGTGATAAAATTGAATTAAAGTAAAATCTGTATTTAAACAAAAATAAATAAATAAATAATTTAAAATTATGAAATGAGTTGTGATTTTTGGTATATGTTATTGATAAGCCATGATATTGTAAGAAAGACTATTTAGAATATAATAATATGCATGGTAAAATGGAGTGAATATTCATAGCTAAAAATCTTGTTTTTCCAAAGAAAAAATATTACTTTTCATATATTAACATAAAAAGTTATATTGCACATGCATTGAAACATTTCTTGGTTTGGGTCATAGACCTCCAAAATAACGGTTGTTTTTTACAGCCCATCCAAAAAGACCACCTGTTTTGAGACACTGGTGTAATAGTGTTGTAAACCTTAAAAATCTTGTTATATGGTAATTTTATTAATAAAAACAAAATTACAATATAAATTTAAATTGAATTTAAATAATATTTTTCACAAAAATGTTTCATAATCTTTTGAGCTTTCATCATATTTAGTCATTTTTCACGATGTTTTGCATTTTTCGTGATCTTCATATTTAGTCATTATTGACGATGTTGTGCATTTTTTGTGATCTTGCATTTTTCATGATCTTTCACGACCTTCCATGATTTCTTTTAGGATATTTTAGGATGTTTTGTGGTCTTTCATCATCTTTCACATTCTTTTACAATCTTTTGTGATCTTTGAGGATGTTTCACAAAATTTCACGACTTTTTGCAATATTTAATCATCTTTCGCGATCTTTCATTTTAGTCATTTTTCACGATGTTTTGAATTTTTCGTGATCTTTCACTCGTGATTTCTTTTAAAATATTTTAGGATGTTTTGTGGTCTTTCATCATCTTTCACATTCTTTTGCAATCTTTTGTGATCTTTGAAGATGTTTCACAAAATTTGACAACTTTTTGCAATATTTAATCATCTTTGGCACTTTTTAGGGTGTTTAGCGATCTTTCTTGATTTTTCATCATGTTTCGTTATCTATTAATGTTTTGGGCTGTTTCTTGACTTTTTGTCATCTTTCATGATCTTACATCATCTTTCATATATTTACCCTAGACGTCTACCCTACACTAGGCTGACCTTTTGTCATTATATTTACCCTAGACATCTACCCTACACTAGGCTGACCTTTTGTCATCTTTCATGATCTTACATCACTTTTCATTATATTTACCCTACACTAAACTAACCTTTTGTCATGTTTCATGATCTTACATCATCTTTCATTATATTTACTCTACACTAGGCTGTAAAGCACTTCTAAAGAGATTAATGAACTATTCCTACCTCACAAGATTTTAGATTTAGATTTTGAAAGTGATTCATAATAAGAACTCCATTGTGAGATTTGTACCAAATTTTAATAGTGATTCATAATAAGAAATCCCTAATGAGATTTGTACCCAAAAAAAACAATTCCAGACGACTACTGTGAAGTGAATCCTAATAAGGTGCATAGGAGGCAGTAATGAAGAACACCTACCTAAAACGTTAAAACGTTATTAGCATACGAGTAATCTCCATTACATGTGGCTCATAACAGCCCTAACAAAAGATGAATTACAGTTATAAACCCAGGCATACTACCCACTTTACTATCTCCAGAACAAGGACATGACTATATTGCCTTGACCAATGAACCCTACAAAGAAAAATAAAATACCAAAGAACCCTATGCAGATGACGATTTGATTGAGTCGCTCTGTGATATCAGTGATTTCACATAAGCAGCAAAAAACAACAAAAAATCAGTCTGTGATATCAGTTTTTTCACATAAGCAGCAAAAAGCAACAAAAAAATCAGACTGTTTTGAACCAAGACGGCATCGGACACAGTGATCCCAAGAAAAACTTGAATGTAAAATGTGCAAGGAAAGAACCACACCTTTATCAAAAGCGATTAGGGGCTCTAAAATGCCGGCGTTTTAAATAGAAACTATCATTCCATGTTTTTGTTCACTCACTTTACCAAGAGAAGCATCTAATCTCACATTCAATATACATAGTATGACATATATGAAGGCCATGAAAGTTTTATCCGGTAGATCGAAACCCATCACAGGTAACAATATATACCCACAAAGTTTGAAAACTAAGGCAGAGTGAAACTCGGAGGCAAGGTAATTACAATACAATCATAGCAATATGCCACTGTGGTAATCACACCACAGCTAAAAGCAATAAAATAAATCACAACTGCTACAAAACTCCAGTAAAATTGCAAAAGCTGGAGTTTTAAATACAAAGATATCGTTACACTCTCTAAGAGAACCATGTAATCACATCCAAAATATGGTTTGCAGAAGACATGTACGAGGCCATGAAATTTTGGCCGGTAGATCGAACCCCATCATAGGGCACAAAGTTTGAAATTTGAGGCAGAGTGAAACTCGGAAGCAAGGTAATTACAATACAACCAAAGCGATTTTTGACTGTGGTACACCAGCAAAAGCAACAGCAAAAATCCAAATTGTTATAAACCGCCCCGGTACCCTGTCTCATAAGAGATCCCGCGGAAATTTTTGAATGTAAGTTGTGGTAGGGAAAAGGACAACATCTTTGTCGAAAGTCGAAAAGAAATGCAAAACCCAACGTTCTAAATACAAAACCATCATTATGGTGCTTGCCAACGGTATAAGAGAATCAGCTAATCTCATTCAAAATATGGTTTGAAGAAGAGATATGAGCCAATGAAATTTTTGGCTGGTAGGGATAAGTTTCATAGATGTATTTGTGAGAAAAAGCTAGGGATATATTGAAGAGTTTAACTTTACTCATAGTCATCAGCAAACAGCGTACATAAGGACTAATATTTCTTGGAGATCTAAAATTCTTATTGCTCAATTAAAGACTAATTCTCATCAACTCCATTGTGAAACAGGGAACTGGAAAAGGCCAAAGAAAAATGTGAGAGAAAAGAGTATGTATTTTTTCCTCTTATGGAAAAGTGGAAACATAAAAAAAAAAAAAATCATTTTAGAATGCGAGGCCTTCAAAAAAGACAAGGGAAAATTATGCAGGTGTTCTAACAGCTAGCTCTTGGGATAATCTATGCAGAGAAGAGTTTGTCGAGAAGTTAGGAGCATTTATTGTAAAACTCTACAGGAAAAAGACCAAATACAAAAACCAGATAAAGAAGCAATTTGTCTCATAAACTATTTTTAAAATTGAGACAATTAAAAATACTCTTTCTTAAACCGCTAAGTTTAAACCCTAGCGCAGAATGAGACTCGTGTTAGAATGTGTAATTCCTACTTGTCCAGTGGTGACTCTCTATGAATAGAGTCTGTTCCTATTTCCTAGGTTAGCTAAAACTAGTTTCCTTATTTGGTGTGAGGTTGAGATATTCCCTCAACCAACTTATTGTACGTCCAAGATAGATTTCCTATCTTGAGACTAATTCTTGTATAAATGTGTGTAATCTATTTTATCAATAATTTGTAGATTAAGATTTTATTTTGGTATCGGAGCCTTGAAGGCCTGGACCTCGGCCCCTCCTGGGCTGAGGGAAATAGAAGAGAGCGTTTTCAAAAGAGTGTATTTGAGTTCTAGATGTTGTGCGATCGCTGCTTCTTTTGTAGCTATCATCGCGGAAGTCATATCCAAATACTGTGAGTTGCCAGCGCTTGGTCTTTGATCTGCTCATAAGGGGTGCGTATTGAAGTCGCTCCTGGTAACACAGAAGAGGCTGTCAAACAGAGAGCTAATAGAAACAGAAACGAGATCTTCATTTTTTTTGTCACGATTAACCAGCGCCTAGAGTATTGGCTGTGTGTCACGATTAACCAGCGTGTGGCGTTGACAGCAGGGTGCAGATTGTATAACGGATCTGTTGTGCAAGCTCTGAAACTCTCAGGTTTGTGAGGGGGCGAGAGGCGAAGCCGAAGGTCCCGAAAGTTTAGGACCGAGTCCTGAGTACTGAGGAAACAGGGCAGGAAATAGCTCTGTGTTTTCTTGGGTCCACCTTCAGCAGATTTATTTGTGGTTATATTCATGAATCCGGTCAATTGTCAGAAGTACTGCACAGTCAACTGTATTTGTATTTTCTTCATAACTTTGAAGGGGTAATATACTCTTACTCAGAAAACAGAAGGAAGGAGCAGAGTCAATGGTTCCGTTGACTCTGAAATCACACCCTCGGGAAGAAACAAGGACGAAAAAAGCAGCGGCATTGGTTCTGTTGAAGTTAAAACTGTTGCAAAGATGGTGAAATCGTAAGGAAAGTGAAAAGAAATTTGCAGGAAACTTGGGAATATAGATTTGAAAAGAAGTATGGCGTTTTTTCTTTAAGTTTTTGGATATTTTTTTCGATTTTGATTTGGGATTTCGTTCTTTTTTTCAATTATTTGGAGGTTTTGTGCTGCTATTTGGAGCTTTGCAGAAGATGGCAGTCTCCAGTGTTGTTGATACCTATTCGTGAGGGCCAATGTGGCATTGACGGGCTCGTGATCTCTGCGGAATTGTCAGTGAATTTCCGTAGGTTTATTGCTTGCGTTTGATTGTTCATATGTAAATTGCAAGCATGATTTTTATTTCTTTATGCTGCAATATCTATACTTTCAATCCATCAAGATCTTGCACAAGAATGGGACTGGCCATGTCAACTTAACAAAGCTCACACACACAACTCAATAGTGGACAAGGTGCAGAGTTCGAGGGAATTGTGTGTATTTTGGGTAAAACAAATATTTTGGAACTAAAATTAATATACATATTGAGATTAGTCACCTCAATATGAAGTTAATTTTGTTAGAATTGACTACTCTAACAAATGACAGGTTAAGGATGGAGTTCCAAGTTCTAATTGACAAAGAAAAAGGATGCCCAAGACGTGAACATTTCAAAATATGATGGAGCAGCGGCAACATTTAAAGCACTAGGCTGTAAAGCACTTCTAAAGAGATTAATGAACTATTCCTACCTCACAAGATTTTAGATTTAGATTTTGAAAGTGATTCATAATAAGAACTCCATTGTGAGATTTGTACCAAATTTTAATAGTGATTCATAATAAGAAATCCCTAATGAGATTTGTACCCAAAAAAAACAATTCCAGACGACTACTGTGAAGTGAATCCTAATAAGGTGCATAGGAGGCAGTAATGAAGAACACCTACCTAAAACGTTAAAACGTTATTAGCATACGAGTAATCTCCATTACATGTGGCTCATAACAGCCCTAACAAAAGATGAATTACAGTTATAAACCCAGGCATACTACCCACTTTACTATCTCCAGAACAAGGACATGACTATATTGCCTTGACCAATGAACCCTACAAAGAAAAATAAAATACCAAAGAACCCTATGCAGATGACGATTTGATTGAGTCGCTCTGTGATATCAGTGATTTCACATAAGCAGCAAAAAACAACAAAAAATCAGTCTGTGATATCAGTTTTTTCACATAAGCAGCAAAAAGCAACAAAAAAATCAGACTGTTTTGAACCAGCACGGTACCTGTATCACAGGAGATCCCGCAAAAAACTTTGAATGTAAATTGTGGTATGAAAGAACCACACCTTTATCAAAAGTCGATTAGAATCTTGCAAAAGCTGGCGTTTTAAATAGAAACCATCATTCCAGTGCTTGTTCACTCACTTTACAAGAGAAGCATCTAATCTCACATTCAAAATACGGTTTGCAGAAGACATATATGAAGGCCATGAAAGTTTTATCCGGTAGATCGAAACCCATCACAGGTAACAATATATACCCACAAAGTTTGAAAACTAAGGCAGAGTGAAACTCGGAGGCAAGGTAATTACAATACAATCATAGCAATATGCCACTGTAGTAATCACACCACAGCTAAAAGCAATAAAATAAATCACAACTGCTACAAAACTCCAGTAAAATTGCAAAAGCTGGAGTTTTAAATACAAAGATATCGTTACACTCTCTAAGAGAACCATGTAATCACATCCAAAATATGGTTTGCAGAAGACATGTACGAGGCCATGAAATTTTGGCCGGTAGATCGAACCCCATCATAGGGCACAAAGTTTGACGAAAACAGGTGTTCTAACAGCTAGCTCTTGGGATAATCTATGCAGAGAAGAGTTTGTCGAAAAGTTAGGAGCATTTATTGTAAAACTCTACAGGAAAAAGACCAAATACAAAAACCAGATAAAGAAGCAATTTGTCTCAATCTAAGTGTTCATTCCAACGAGGAGGGAATTATTGTTTTGACGCCCATACTTTGAATTATTCCAAATGTCTATTTGTCCATCTATAAATGGGATTAGCAACAATATATATGTAAGTGACGGTCCAAAATCTTTTAAAATCAATAAATAAATAAAAATCATTTAAACTTTGAATTATTCCAAATGTCTATGTGTCCATCCATAAATGGTATTAATGGTATTAGCAACAATTTATATTTAAATGTTGAATTATTTATCGTATATATTTCTTGATTTATATTATTCTTAATTACAATATTTTTAATTGTCATTGGTTTATAAAAATATGTTAACTATTCCAAAATTCATTGAAGACGGGGAGCCATTCAAAACAATGAATCATTTAAGGTTTTTAAATTGTGGATTGCAATATTTTTATTCATTGATTTATAAAATGGTGTTAGGATAGATTATTCAAAACTTAAATTATGTAAATGTTGAATTATTCCAACGTTTCTATTTGTTTATTTACAATATTTTTAATGGTCCTTCATTTATAAAATAATGTTGATTAAAAAAATAATCAATTTTTTATTTCAATATAATATTGCTTATTTTAAAAATTATTTAAAATTTAAACATTATAATGGGTATATCTAAATATTTATCTTTGAAATGAAATTCATTACTAAATTGTGATTATGTGTATTTAAAAAATAAATGAATGCTTTAATGATGAATTTCCAAGGTGTTTTTTAACAATGTTCATTGTTTCGAGAGTGCTAGCGATGGCAGGCGAAACCATAACTCTGCAACAATCCTAGATGTTTTTCGACGGTCTCCAAGTGTAATGGTTCATGCTATCAGAATGAAATGACTGTAAACTAGGGAAGTGGGTTTTGTTTTTGTTTTCTTCTCGGCACCGAGGTTTTTGGAGGATTCCCGGGTACTGCTTTCTACGGGAAGGTTGTTTATACTCTTACCTCCTACTTGCCTACCGACACAAAGGTCATCGCTCGACCACATTGGTGGTTTGTTGCAACAGTCACAGGTTTCATGCCTTTCCCCGATAGGTGAGCACTTTGGTTTATATCCTAACGGTTCCAACAACTCCATAGAGGGTTATCATTATTTCTCTGGCCATTTCTCTGGACCCCAGCAGATACAGTGAACGGTTGCAACAACTGTGCAACTCCTCGGAATAGGCAAGGTCGTCGCGAAAGTTTTGTGGTGAACTCAGAACGGGGTGTACACCCAACCAGAGAAGATGACTGACGAAGAGCTGGACTACACATCAGACAATTTAGAACCGTCTCAGATATGGGCTGGGTGAACTCCTCAGCAGACAAGTGGGACGCCTCAAGGGGAAGACCTAGTTGGAAAAGAGCATGTGGACATGGAGATTGGTGACTCATCTCATGCACCATTTGTATTAGCGGGACCTCTCCCAGCAACTGAGGTCGTTTACTCGGAATCCTATCTGGCGGCACTGACCTCTCCGTCATATTCCATCCCTTTGTTGTCGGTTCTCAGACTTTGGGAGCATCAAGCACAAGTTGCAACAGATGTTTTGGGACCGATAACGGCTAGATTGGGGGGAAATGACGACAAAGCGAAGGGGTTTTTTGGGTTCGAACACTTAGGAATCAACCATGGTGAGGAGGATCTAACTCACACGACTAGTTTAGGGGAACCCCCCTTTGTAGCAGCTTCAGGATGTTTTGAGGGTATCACTCATTTGGTTCTGCCTTCGAAGGAAGTCAGAATGTCAGACTCGGACGACACACCAGAAGCTGAAGAAAATCGTCGCGACAGGACCTCCCACAGGTCGAGGAAGAAAAAGCATAGATGCACTAAATGTCGACAGTTGAAGCGGGATTTGGTTTTTGGCAAAGGAATAGGAATGGAAAAGATGGATCAAACCTCACGGACTGTTCTGGTGGGGCGAAGGAACTACTCCTTGGCCAGGTTTAAGATATAGACAACTGAAATTTGGGGAAATATACTGGAGCAACTTCCTTGGGTTCTCATGATGAACAGGGGGCAGTTGGCCCTAATATTTCCCCATCTGGAGATGGCTAACTAGGTGCTCACCAAATATTGGCACATTGAAATGACTTTGGTGGTGCTGAAGAGATGGACGCCTCTCCTCAACCCAGACAACGAGAAGATGGGTTGTCTGGAAGATGGGTGCAGGCCCTATTTGGGTCAGACTGTTGGGTCTCCAGTTGCAATTTTCCACTGAGGAAGTGCTCTAATTCATAGATGAAGATTTAGGGATCGACTTGGACCATGATAGGTCCTACTTAGAGACTAGTAACATATCGGTGGCCTGAATACTCGTCCACTTGGATACAAGGGAAGGGTTAGTGGAATGTTGCAATAAGCGCTACAAAGACATCACGAGATGCCAGATCCTGGACTATGAAGGTGTCCCGTTTAGATGTCGATGATTTCGTGAAGTTGGACATCTATACAAGGAATGCCCACTCATCACTGCAGCCAACATTGAACAAGCAACGATATCGCTGCACGTGGGGACTCAAACAGTTGGAATTGGGGAAGAGGACACTACTCAGGCGAGAACTCTAGTGAAACCAGCGTCGCAAATCTCTCCAAGCCTCTCCCCGACTCATCAAGCACCAGCAGATTCACAGGTCTACAACGCCCAACCCTAGGAGGGGGACACTACTCCGATCTTGGGTACTACTCTTTCTATTTCTCTTTCACTCAACTCAAATATGAATCGCATTATATCTCCTATAAATTTTATTTCCAATTCTAAAATATATTTAATCAGATGCAATTTGGACCCCCTTATCTGTCCTGTTTCAACTTTCCTCCCTTTGTCTCTAGGCCTAATCCTCATACCCTAGTTGGCGAGACTATATACCAATCCATCTCTGAATATTCGAGCCAATATGCTAGTCACCGTTACAATCTCAGATCTGCCTCCAAGGTCGTAACCTCCCAAGTCTATGGACTCGGTTCTGATATTAGTGATTCACAACCCAAGGTGGTACGGGGTAGACCATCCTCCCTATCCAAGGCCATCATTAGGGTTGGTATGGAGGTTGCCGTTGGGACTCAAGCTTCAAATGATAGGGTTCTTAGAGCAAAGGACCCCCAGGGCATTGGTGACCCATGATTTGTCTCTCATACAACTATAGGGGTTTGGCCAATCCCAACAAAAAATTGGCCCTTAGAAGACTGTTAGCTCTTGAGCGAGTGGACGCACTCCTCCTTTAGGAAACTTTGGGAGATGAAGATTTTATGAACTTTGCACAATCTAATTGTCTTAGAAATTTTTCTAGGTGTTGAATTTATATATGTATTCAAAAACCAATTTAAATAATACTAATCAAAATAACAATTTTTTTTCATTTAGCAATAAACTCCAAAAAGTCGCACTCAAAGACAACTCTTATGATTATGTAATATTAATGATTAAACATATTTTATTTTAAGACAACTCTTATTTTAATGAAATGAAATTTTTTAAAGTTCACTAGACTAAAAATAGTCTATCGGACCAGACTAAAAATAGTTTTTGGGATTAATGATTATGTAAGTTTAATGATTAAACATAATTTATTTTAAAAATCTAGGAGTTAATAACTTACCCCATTCTAGCCAGAAATCCACGAGAAACTCCAAAAAGTTGCACTTACAACTCTTATTTTAATTATTATGTCAGTTTAATGATTAAACATATTCTGTTTTAATAAGTCAAGTTAACAATTTATTACATGAATAAGTTTCATATATATTTTTTTGTTTGTTAAGTGATTTGTGTTTATCTAGACTTGACTGGTGGCTTGAGAAACCACGACCTAAGGGCATCTAAGTTGTCAAAATCACTAGGGTTGCACGGGCCACATGGATTTTTTTAGCGTTCTCCTCTGTGACGTTTGAGGTCCAATTCTGGGTCGCTTGAGGTTCAATTTTGGGTGGCTAGGTCTATCCTCAACCAATTGTGCTAGTGCCACTTGATGAACCCCGTTAAGGGCAAGGTATAGTTTTTTCTTATGTAAGGTTGATTGGATTTAGCTTTATCCTGATTTGACTTTAATATTGGTAAATGAGATGTTGAAGTTTAATAACTATAATTGACTAACATTGTTGATAGATTATAGAGGTTATCTTAACTACTATCTTTAAATGAGAGAATATTTAATATTATAAGTTGATAGTATATATTAATAGCAAAATATTGGTAAATTAGATGTTGAACTTTAATAAGTATAATTGACTAACATTGTTGATAGATTATAGAGGTTATATTAACTACTATTTTTAAATGAGATAATAATATTATAAGGTGATCGTATATATTAATAGCAATTTCATTTAGAGGTGCAAAGGAACGTCGATAGGAGGAGTCGGCGAATGTAGAAAGCAATAAAGAAGTGAAATATATTGATAGGAGGAGTCAGGAAATGTAGAAAGCAATAAAGAAATGAAATATATTGACAAACACCCATAGAAGTAGAGGAATGTGGAAGGCAATAGAGAAGTGAAATATATTGACAATGATATACAATCAAAATTTGAGTTTCAATATTTGCTAAAAAATGTAACAAGGTTAAATAAGTATAATTGACTAACATTGTTGATAGATTATAGAGGTTATCTTAACTATTATCTTTAAATGAGAGAATATTTAATATTATAAGTTGATAGTATATATTAATAGAAAAATATTGGTAAATGAACGCCAATAGGAGGAGTCGGCAAATGTAGAAAGCAAAGGAACGCCAATAGGAGGAGTCGGCAAATGTAGAAAGCAATAAAGAAGTGAAATATATTGATAGGAGGAGTCGGGAATTGTAGAAAGCAATAAAGAAGTGAAATATATTGCAATAAAGAAATGAGATATATTGATAGGAGGAGTCGGGAAATGTAGAAAGCAATAAAGAAGTGAAATATATTGATAGGAGGATTCGGAAAATGTAGAAAGCAATAAAGAAGTGAAATATATTGACAAACACCCATAAAAGTCGGGGAATGTAGAAGGCAATAAAGAAGTGAAATATATTGACAATGATATACAATCGAAATTTGAGTTTCAATATTTGCTAAAAAAATGTAACAAGATTAAATAAGTATAATTGACTAGCATTGTTGATAGATTATAGAGGTTATCTTAACTACTATCTTTAAATGAGAGAATATTTAATATTATAAGTTGATAGTATATATTAATAGCAAAATATTGGTAAATGAGATGTTGAACTTTAATAAGTATAATTGACTAACATTGTTGATATATCATAGAGGTTATATTAACTACTATATTTAAATGAGAGAATATTTAATATTATAAGTTGATAGTATATATTAATAGCAATTGCATCTAGAGGTGCAAAGGAACGCAGATAGGATTCGGCGAATGTAAAAAGCAATAAAGAAGTGAAATATATTGATAGGAGGAGTCGGGAAATGTAGAAAGCAATAAAGAAGTGAAATATATTGATAGGAGTCAGGAAATGTAGAAAGCAATAAAGAAGTGAAATATATTGATAGGAGGAGTCGGTAAATGTAGAAAGCAATGAAGAAGTGAAATATATTGACAAACACGCATAGAATTCGAGAAATGTGGAAGGCAATAAAGAAGTGAAATATATTGAAAATGATATACAATCTAAATTTGAGTTTCAATATTTGTTAAAAAATGTAACAAGATTAAACAAGTATAATTGACTAACATTGTTGATAGATTATGGAGGTTATCTTAACTATCTTTAAATGAGAGAATATTTAACATTATAAGTTGATAGTATATATTAATAGCAAAATATTGGTAAATGAGATGTTGAACTCTAAAAAGTATAATTGACTAACATTGTTGATAGATTATAGAGGTTATATTAACTGTAACTATCTTTAAATGAGAGAATATTTAATATTATAAGGTGATAGTATATATTAATAGCAATTGCATCTAGAGGTGCAAAGGAAAGCCAATAGGATTCGGCGAATTTAGAAAGCAATAAAGAAGTGAAATATATTGATAGGAGGAGTCGAGAAATGTAGAAAGCAATAAAGAAGTGAAATATATTGACAAATACCCATAGAAATTGGGGAATGTGGAAGGCAATAAATAAGTGAAATATATTGACAATGATATACAATCGAAATTTGAGTTTCAATATTGGCTAAAAAATGTAACAAGATTAAATAAGCATAATTGACTAATATTGTTGATAGATTATAGAGGTTATCTTAACTAATATCTTTAAATGAGAGAATATTTAATATTATAAGTTGATAGTATATATTAATAGCAAAATATTGGTAAATGAGATGTTGAACTTTAATAAGAATAATTGACTAACATTGTTGATAGATTATAGAGGTTATATTAACTATTATCGTTAAATGAGAGAATATTTAATATTATAAGTTGATAGTATATATTAATAGCAATTGCATCTAGAGGTGCAAAGGAATGTCGATAGGAGGAGTTTATGAATGTAGAAAGCAATAAAGAAGTGAAATATATTGATAGGAGGAGTTTACGAATGTAGAAAGCAATAAAAAATTGAAATATATTGATGTAGAAAGCAATAAAGAAGTGAAATATATTGATAGGAGGAGTCGGGAAATGTAGAAAGCAATAAAGAAGTAAATATATTGCAATAAAGAAGCTAAATATATTAATAGAAGGAGTCTGGAAATGTAGAAAGCAATAAAGAAGTAAAATATATTGCAATAAAGAAGTGAAATATATTGATAGGAGGAGTCTAGAAATGTAGAAAGCAATAAAGAAGTGAAATATATAATGTAGAAAGCAATAAAGAAGTGAAATATATTGACAAACACCCATAGAAGTCGGAGAATCTGGAAGAATGATATACAATCAATTTGAGTTTCAATATTTGCTAAAAAATGTAACAAGATTAAATAAGTATAATTGACTAACATTGTTGATAGATTATAGCTTGGTTATATTAACTACCATCTTTAAATGGGAGAATATTTAATATTATAAGTTGATAGTATATATTTATAGCAATTGCATCTAGAGGTGCAAAGGAAAGCCCATAGGAGGAGTCGGTGAATGCAGAAAGCAATAAAGAAGTGAAATATATTGATAGGAGGACTCTGGAAATGTAGAAAGCAATAAAGAAGTGAAATATATTGACAAACACCCATAAAGAAGTGAAATATATTGATAGCAGGAGTCCGGAAATGTAGAAAGCAATAAATAAGTGAAATATATTGACAAACATCCATAGAAGTCGCGGAATGTGAAAGGCAATAAAGAAGTGAAATATATTGACAATAATATACAATCGAAATTTGAGTTTCAATATTTGCTAAAAAATTATAACAAGATTAAATTTAAGAAGAAATTTAGATTAACATAAATGTCTTAAAAAAATGGAAATCTTTACAGCCACAAAGCACATGAGCGAAAAGTTTTAAAAAACCAAAATGAGAACGTGACACAATTTTACATTAAATATGTCAACCATATCCCCATTAAATCTTGATTATCCAAAAAGTTCTATCTCCATTGTCTAGATTGAAAACTAATATTTCCTTCTACTTTATGAGATTCCTAGATTATGAAATTCCTAGATTCCAATTATTACAAAACACTTTAAGATTTAATTATGTACTATTATTTTATTTGTAGCCATATTTAAAATTTCATGAGGAATTGCAAATGAATTAGACATGATGTTCCCAACGTTCAATGGGTGACCATATGCACTAGGACCTGAGTGTCCCTCGTATATAGTCATCAACAAGGGCATTTTGTGATTGACATACACTATAGCTCGAAGGAAAAAAATTAAGGAGTGGAATGCAAAAAAAAAAAAAGGTGGAAAATGGAGCTCCCACATTCACAATTTCACCAACCACGACAGGATACTTTCTTTGAGAACGGCCATGCTTTTCCACCAATCTAAGTGTTCATTCCAACCAGGAATTATAATTATAATAAAGTGCAATCCACTACATCATGCCCATCAATTTATCCGTTCACTTTGATTGTCCAAAATCTTTTAAAATCAATCAATAAATAAATAAAAATTATTTAAACTTTGAATTATTCCAATATGTTTATTTGTCTATAAATGGTATTATTAACAATTTACATGTAAATGTTGAATTATTTATTGTATATATTTCTTTATTTATATTATTCTTAATTAAAATATTTTAATTGCCATTCGTTTATAAAAATGTTTACTGTGAGCTATTCAAAACATTGAATCATTTCAAGGTATTTAAATTGTGGATTCCAATATTTTTATTTATTTGTTGATTTGTAAAATGGTATTAGGGATAGATATTCAAAACTTCAATTGTGTAAATTTTGAATTATTGTAATATTTCTATTTGTTTATTTACAATAATTTTAATGGTCCTTTATTTATAAAATAATAATATTAACTGGTTAAAAATCATTCAATTTTTATTATTTTATTGTTATAAATAATATTGTTTATTTTACAAAAATATTTAAAATTTAAACATTACAATGTATATATATAAGTATTTATCTTTAAAATGAAATTCATTATTAAATTGTGATTACATGTATTTAAAAATTAAATAAAAATTAAAAAAATTAAAATTAAACTACATTAAAAATGTAAATTTAAAAAATAAAGAATGTTAATAATAATGAAAAGAAAAGACAGCAGAATCTCAATGTTTTTTATTTTAGTTCTTTTGAGTCGATTTTAATGATATTTTAAATGTGTTATCAAATTTGATTTAATTTCAAAAAAAAACTAAAATCATTTAATTTCCATAATTTCTCATCAAATTTAAATATATTTCAAAAAAATTATAATATAAATAAGACTAAAATGTTGATTTTCTGCTGCAACATAAAAAACTCTTTTAATTTTATATTATTATTTTTCAAAAAAAATATAGAAATAAATAAGACTAAAATGTTGATTTTCGGTTGCAACATAAAAAAACTTCATGTTATTTTTTTATTTTATATTATTATTTTTTTTATTAAAAAAAATTATATTTGTATTTTTCAATTTTATATATATAAAAAATATAAAATAAAATAAAATAAAAATTATATAACAAAACAAATAAAATTTAAAAAAAAAATTTGAATTTGGCTTTTGTAATCTATAATTTGTAAAAAATTGTTTTCCGTAATAATCACATAGGATCGTGAACCAATCATCTTCAAAACAAAATAAACTTCGAAACAAAATAAACCACACTAATTAGTTTTTAAAATAAACCACACTAACTATTACCAAAAACAATTTTTTACAAATTAAAAATTTATTTTAAAAACATAAAAACCATAAACAACTTTATTAAAACTTTCTTTATACTCATAATTATTTTAAATTCGAAAACAAGGCGTCTCCAAATCCCACCAACCAAGATACAAAAGTTATTTCTGGAAATCAGTTATGATACACAAGAATGTTAGATCTCCAGATTACTTATGACACAGATGTTACAAGATATAGCAAAGTGCAGATCCATATGCAAGTACAATTTTAGGTTCTGTAGTCCAAAAATTTTTTAACCTAGAACACATGTGAAAATGTGAATATGTTTTATAGTAATCAGTAAATTAAATTGATACATAAATATAATGAACCCAAAAATTTGGAAGTTGAAAAATAAACATATTTCATTACATCTTTATCAACCTAAACCAGACACGGACACGGACATGCAGAGGAATAAATTATTCCTTTTTAAAATAAATTAATTTACTAAAAAAGTTGTAGAAAAATAAATAAAAATTTTATTTGAAAATGGTTAAAAAGGGGAAAGTGAACTATTCCTCTCTTGTGAGGTCAGCAAAATTGATAAACTCAAAAAAAAATTGAATAAAATTAAAAATATATTAAATCAATTTTAATTGGTTTATATTTATTTTAATTCTAGATTTACTAAGTGAGAAATCAAATTTTTGAAAGTGCAAACATTATTTTAGAGTGAAGAGATCTCTCGAGAGAGATTTGATCTATAGATCTGGAGCCTAAATTTTTACAAATATTGATTTTTTAATTGAATTTATATGTAAATATTTACAAACATTTACACTACTCCAACATCTCTTCCATAGCTTTTTGCTTTTAAATTTAATTTAAAAATGTTATAAAATAAATATTTATAAAATATTTTAATTTTGAAATGAGTTATGGTTTTTGAGCAAGTGGTATTATTAATAAGTCATGATATTGTAACAAACCCTATTTACAAGTAAAATGAGGTGAACTAGTTAATTTTGTTATATTGTATGTTTATTGTAGGTATTAAGTTTTAATTTAAAAAATGTGATAAAATTAAATTAAAGTAAAATATTTATAAAACAAAATTATTTTGAAATGAGTTATGATTTTTGGAGATATGTTATTGATAAGCTGTGGTATTGTAAGAATGTCTATTTAGAATTTAATAATATGCATGGTAAAATGGAGTGGATATTCATGGTTAGAAATCTTATTATATTGTAATTTTATTAATAAAAACAAAATTACAATATAAAATTAAATTGAACTTCATGCATCGTCATTTTCATGATGTTTTGCATCTTCCGTGATCTTTCAGGGCATTTCATGATTTTTCATCATCTTTCACAATATTCATCATCTTCTGCAATCTTTTAGGGTGTATTGTGATCTTTCATCATCTTTCATTATATTTACCCTACACATATACTCTACATTAGGCTCTAGAGCACCATCTCTAAAAAGATTAATGAACTATTCCTACCTAACAAGATTTTAGATTTAGATTTTGAAAACCCTTTTATCATCTTTCATGTTCTTACATCATCTTTCATTATATTTACCCTACACATTTATCCTACAGTAAGTTGTAGACATCTCGAAAAAAAAGTAATGAACTATTCCTACCTAACAAAATTTTATGTGCTCCCTCTTGTCGTTTCCTCCTCTCTCTCTCCCGTTTTCTTTTTCCTTGTTTGTTCTTTTTGGTTTATTTTTACGATTTTTAGAATTTTTATCATTATGATTTTTCTTATGAATATCTTCTTTATTATATTATGATTTAAATTAGCTATCAAGTAAATTAAATAAAAAAATTTATTTATTTATTTATTTTTATATTTATTATCATTATTGTTTTTATTTAGTTATTTATTTATTTATTATTATTGTTAGGATTAATATCATTATTATTTATTTATTTATTTATTTATTATTATTATTATTATTATTATTAGGATTAATATCATTATTATAGTATCTATTTTTTTTAACAAATAATTCAAAGTATTAAAATAATAAAAATATAAAAGTATATTAATATTAAATATATTAAAAAACATTAATATTGAATTAGATTTAAATTAAAACATTAATATTAAATTATATTTAAATTAAAATTAAAATTAAAATATAATAAAATTAAAGTGAAATATAATATAATAGGATGAATTTTAATTTAATTTATTATTTCAATTAAACTAGCCGTTATTTTAGGCTAATTGGAGTTTTCTTTGTCTATTTAATCAGGTTCCCAGATCAGATTTCTCATTTTAGATTTTGATTTTGAAAACGATTCATAATAAAAACACTCTAATGAGATTTGCACCCACTTTTCAAAGTGATTCCTAATAAGAACTCCCTAATAAGATTTGTACCCATAAAAAAACAATTACAGACGATTACTGTGAAGTGAATCCTAATAAGCTGCATAGAAGGCAGTATTGAAGTACACCTACCTAAAACGTTATTAGCATGAGTAATCTCCATATATATGTGGCTTATAACAGCCCTGAACAAAAGATGAATTACAGTTACAAACCCAGGCATACTACCCACTTTAATATCTCCAGAACAAGGACATGACTATATTGCCTTGACCAATGAACCCTACAAAGAAAAATAATATTATAGACAAATGCAGATGACGATTTGATTGAGTAGCTCTGTGATAACAGTTTTTTCAAACAAGCAAAAAAAAGCAACAAAAGTCGAATAAAATCTTGGCAAACGCTGGCGTTTTAAATAGAAACCATCATTCCAGTGCTTGTTCACTCACTTTACAAGAGAAGCATCTAATCTCACATTCAAAATACGGTTTGCAAAAGACATATATGAAGGCCATGAAAGTTTTATCCGGTAGATCGAAACCCATCACAGGTAACAATATATACCCACAAAGTTTGAAAACTAAGGCAGAGTGAAACTCGGAGGCAAGGTAATTACAATACAATCATAGCAATATGCCACTGTGGTAATCACACCACAGCTAAATGCACTAAAATAAATCACAACTGTTACAAAACTCCAGTAAAATTGTAAAAGCTGGAGTTTTAAATACAAAGATATCATTACACTCTATAAGAGAACCATGTAATCACATCCAAAATATGGTTTGCAGCAGACATGTACGAGGCCATGAAATTTTGGCCGGTAGATCGAACCCCATCATAGGGCACAAAGTTTGAAATTTGAGGCAGAGTGGAACTCGGAAGCAAGGTAATTACAATACAACCAAAGCGATTTTTGACTGTGGTACACCAGCAAAAGCAACTGCAAAAATCCAAACTGTTATGAACCGCCCCGGTACCCTGTCTCATAGGAGATCCCGCGGAAATTTTTGAATGTGAGTTGTGGTAGGGAAAAGGACAACATCTTTGTCGAAAGTCGAAAAGAATTGCAGAAGCCAGCGTTATAAATACAAAACCATCATTATGGTGCTTGCCAACCGCATAAGAGAATCAGCTAGTCTCATTCAAAATACGGTTTGTGTTGGAATATAATTTCCACTGCACGGTAAATGCAGCGAAGAGGCCAAGTCCGCAGGGGTCCGGGAACACAGGCCGGCGGTGTATTGAACCCCCTCGGAGCTGGGCCCACACTATACAGTCCCAAAGAATTCCGTAGGGGTCGATGAATTGATTTGGGCGGAGGTATGAACCCGCTCGGACCTGCTGACGTAAGCAGGGCCCACACATATGCATTAACCAAATATTGCGGGGTTTTAATGTTTAAATGTTTTAACGTTGTTTTTTGTTTTTAATATATGTGAAACATATATTAAAAAGGCCCGTAAAGTGAATATGAGAGCGCTGTTGTATTTCGATACACAGTGAATGTTTTTTTTTTAATACACAGTGAATTATTTATGTAAGCACAGCAGTGCGGGAAGGAAGAAAAGAACAGCGAGTAAAATATGTCATCAATGCACTTATCAAGCGGTGCTGACAGAAGTAATGAGCAATAAAGATTTCTGAAGCGGTGAATTTAGTGGTTGTATGTCAGTTAATGGCATTAATTCAACCTGAGATCTTTTGGGATATTTCTGTTTTGTAATATGTAGAGACAGAGTCGTTCTGTTAATTGTAATGTTTTTATATGCACAACAGCGTATTTTAAAACAGAGAGACAGAGCGCTGTAATTTTTTTTAATTACACACAGCAGAGTGTTTTAGGAAAAATACAGAGCATACACAGCAGTGTTTATTTTAGTGAGACAGAGTGTGTTTTTACACAGACAGTGAGTTTTATTTGTGCACTGTGACAACAGCAGTCACAATTGTAAATCCCTCTTTGAGGAAGAATTTGTAATAGCAATTTTTTTTAATATAAATTTTTTTTGAGAAACTCTGTCACTGTGTATGAAATTTTAAATATTTCTCTGTGTTCAAGGAAGACAGTTTTATTGTTTTGGAATTCTGAACATTCCAACATGGTATCGGAGCCAATCCAGGCTATTTAAAGGTCAAATAAGCTGAAGGAAGGAGTTCTTTATTTGCAGCAACATCTCCAGCAGTGTGAAGGTTCAAACAAGAAGAATTCGAAGGTATTTCTCTATATAGTTTTGTGTTACTGTTGTAGAACAGTGAGTTATTTTATAAACACACAGTGAAGTGTTTTTTGAAACATAGTTAAAGAGTGCAGAATGGCTGGAGCCAGCACAGGTATGAGTTTGGGAAATATCTATTTCCCACAATTCAATGGAAAAAATTATGACTACTGGTCAATAACTATGAGAGCTTTATTTGTCTCCCAAGAATTATGGGAAATAGTTGAGGATGGCTTTGAAGAGCCAGCAAATGAAGCAGAGTTTTTTGTTTTAACTCAGGCAGAAAGGGAGTCACTGAAGAACAATAAGAAGAGAGATGCCAAGGCTCTTTTCTTCTTGTATCAAGCAGTGCATGAGAGTGTGTTTCCAAGGATAGCAGCAGCCAAGAAATCCAGTGAAGCATGGGAAACTTTCAAGACAGCTTATCAGGGAATGGAGAAAGTGAAGACAGCAAAACTTCAGTTGCTGAGGAGAGACTTTGAGACTCTCTGCATGAAAGAGTCAGACACTATTGACTCATTCTTCACTCATGTGATTGGAATGGTCACACAAATCAGATCTCATAGAGAGACTCTTGAGGACAAGAGGATTGTGGAAAAACTCTTGAGAAGTTTACCCTCAAGGTTTGATGTGATTGTCACCACCATAGAGGAGACTAAAGATCTCACAAAGTTTTCAGTGGATGAACTTCATGCATCACTGATGACCCATGAACAGAGATTGGGTAGGAGTGAAAACTCATCTCTAGAACATGCTTTTAAGTCCCAGATGTCTTTCGGAAGAGGAAGAGGGCAAGGCAAAGGAAGAGGAAGAGGCAGAAGCCAAAACAGAGGTGGAAGGAACAGTGCAGCAAACGCTCAAAGAAGGGGCAGCAATCCAAATCAGCATCAAGGCCAAGGCAGCAGCCAACAAAGTGGACAGCAGAATGATCAAGGACAAAGGTATGATAAGTCCAATGTCCAATGTTACCATTGTAAAACATATGGTCATTACGCTAATGAATGTAGAAAGAAGAAGCAAGATATGGCAAGTAGAACTAGTGCAAATTTCACTAAGGAAAATAGCAGTGAAAGTAATTTGTTTTTAGCTTGTAATATCGCTGAAGAAAAGAGTGAAGACTTATGGTTTCTAGACTCCAGTTGTAGTAACCATATGACAGGAAACTTAGCAATGTTTTCTATGTTAGATGAGAGTGTGCAGTGACAAGTCACACTAGGAACTGATAGCAAAGTTTCTGTTATGGGAAAAGAAGATGTAAATGTCTTAACAAGATTAGGTGCACAAAAAACCATAGCAGATGTTTATTATGTTCCAGGCATGAAGTGTAACCTCTTAAGTGTTGGATAGCTTGTCCATAAGGGGTATAATGTTTTCTTTGATAATGATGTTTGTACCATCATGGATAAACCACCCAGCGAACTATGTATTGCTGAAGTGAAGATGACAAGGAACAGGATGTTCCCTCTCAGAATGAGAGCAGACTTGAAGAATGGTGAAGAGAAAGCAGCAGTTGCACAGGAGACTTACCAAAGCGAACCAAAGGATGATAATTGGTTACGGCACTTGAGATTTGGACATCTCAACTTTGGAGGTCTTAATCTGTTGAACAGAAAATGAATGGTAAGTGGTTTACCATTGATAGAGAAACCGAACAGCCTTTGTGAAGGTTGTATTCTTGGGAAACAACACAGAGAAAGTTTTCCTTCTGGGAAAAGTATAAGGGCAAAAGCACCCTTAGAGATTGTCCACTCAGATGTGTGTGGACCGATGCAAACTCCATCACTTGCAAGCAGCCACTATGTCTTAACATTCATAGATGATTTTACAAGAAAAACTTGGGTTTATTTTTTGAAAAACAAGAGTGAAGTGTTTGAAAAATTCCGCAATTTCAAAGCACTTGTTGAGAATCAGAGTGCGCTGCATATCAAAGTCTTAAGGACTGATAGAGGAGGTGAGTATATATCTAAAGATTTTCTACGGTTTTGTAGAGAAAATGGTATTCAAAAGCAGTTTACAACTAGATATACTTCGCAGCAAAATGGAGTAGCCGAAAGGAAGAACCGAACCATAATGGACATGGCGAGGAGTATGTTAAAGGCAAAGCATTTGCCTAATGATTATTGCGCTAAAGCTGTACATTGTGCAGCGTATATTTTGAACAGGTGCCCTACAAAAGCGGTTATGAACAAAGTGCCGAAAGAGGCATGGAGTGGCACAAAGCAAGGTGTCACACATATGAAGGTTTTCGGATGTGTGGCTTATGCACACATTCCGGATCAACGAAGAAAGAAGTTGGACAGCAAGGGGGAGAAATGTATTTTCATTGGATACAGTGAGGAATCCAAGGCATACAGGGTATATAACCCATCCAGCAAGAAGTTTCTTGTGAGCAGGGAGGTACAGTTCATTGAAGAGGAAGCTTGGGATGGAAGCATAGAGAAAACAGTGAATGTTAAACACTGTTTATCTCAAGATGACAATGATGATGAGTTGGCTGAAATACATCCCCAAACAGCAACACCAACAAAGGAACAGCAAAGTACACCCTTGAGGAGAAATGACAGTGCTTCTCCAAGCACACCACAAGGAGGAAATTCAAGTGCTTCTTCAAGTACTTGTACACCTACAGAAAGAGGTAAGAAATTCAGAAGTTTGAAAGAAATTTATGAACAAGATATAAGCTAATGAAGGTATCAATTCTTTGTTTGCTTTATTGTCATGTTGATGATCCGTTCATTTCGAAGAAGCTATCAAGAATAGAAATGATAGAAGCTATGGATGAGGAGATTAATGCCATAGAGAGGAAGAAAACTCTGGATTTGGTTGACCCCAAAAGGTAAAGATGTCATCGGGTGGGAAAGAACAAGCCCATGCAGACCAAGAGTAACGCTAAGGTAAAGATAGAGAGACACAAGGCAAGGCTTGTTGTCAAAGGCTATAAGCAGAAGCACGGGATAGATTATGAGGAAACTTTCGCACCGGTTGCCAGAATGGAAACCGTGAGAGCAGTGTTGTCCATAGCAGCACAAAACAAATGGAAAATTTACCAAATGGATGTGAAGTCAGCATTTCTGAATGGAGTGTTAATGGAAGAGGTTTACATTGAACAACCTCTCGGCTATGAAAAGAAAGGCCAAGAGCACAAAGTGTGTAAGTTGAAGAAAGCTCTTTATGGGCTAAAGCAAGCGCCAAGAGCGTGGTACAGTAGGATAGATTCATATCTACTGGAAAATGGTTTTGAGAAGTGTGAGGGAGAACCCACCCTCTACATCAAAGAACAAGATGGTAAAATCTTGATTGTAGTCTTGTATGTTGATGATGTTATTTTTACAGGAAATAATGATTGCCTTATTGAACATTTCAAAACAATCATGAAAGAAGAATTTGAAATCACTGATATGGGTTTGCTAAGATACTTCTTGGGAATAGAAGTAGAACAAGATAAAAATGGGATTTTTATCTCACAGGCAAAGTATGTTAATGAGGTACTTGAAAGATTTAACATGCAGGAATGCAAATCAGCGATCACTCCCACAGTGATGGGATTAAAGCTCAGCAGAGAGGACAACAGCAAGGATTTTGATCCTAGTTTGTACAAGAGCATAGTTGGCAGCCTTATGTATTTCACTGCAACTAGGCCGGACATAATGCATGCTGTTAGTTTGATTTCCAGGTTCATGGAAAAGCCAAAGGATGCACATTGACAGGCAGCAAAAAGAATTTTGAAGTATGTTAAAGGTACTAAAAGGTTTGGTATTTTTTACACTACTTCAGAATGTTCAGATTTAGTTGGATACACTGACAGTGATTGGGCTGGAAGTGTTGATGATCGGAAGAGCACTTCCGGTTATGTTTTTCATATGGGTTCAGGAGCCATTTCATGGGCTTCTAAGAAACAGCCCATTGTAGTGTTGTCTACAGCAGAAGCAGAATATGTGGCAGCGACAGCAGCAGCGTGTCAAGCAGTTTGGATGAGAAAAATGTTGAGAAGCTTATGTCAAGAACAGCTAAAAGGGACAGTGATATTTTGTGACAATAGCTCGGCTATTGCAATGTCTAAAAATTCTGTTTTTCATAAAAGGACAAAGCACATTGACACCAAGTTTCATTTCATACGGGAATTGGTTAGCAATGGCGAGATTGTTTTGCAGCATCGCAGAACAGAGGATCAATTTGCAGATATCCTCACAAAGCCACTACAGCAGAAAAGCTTTGAACATTTCAGAAGATGCATGGGTATGCAAGAAAACCCAGCAATTGAAATTAAGAGGGAGTGTTGGAATATAATTTCCACTGCACGGTAAATGCAGCGAAGAGGCCAAGTCCGCAGGGGTCCGGCAAGATAGGCCGGCGGTGTATTGAACCCCCTCGGAGCTGGGCCCACACTATACAGTCCCAAAGAATTCCGTAGGGGTCGATGAATTGATTTGGGCGGAGGTATGAACCCCCTCGGACCTGCTGACGTAAGCAGGGGCCCACACATATGCATTAACCAATTTTAATGTTTTAATGTTTAAATGTTTTAACATTGTTTTTTGTTTTTAATATATGTGAAACATATATTAAAAAGGCTCGTAAAGTGAATATGAGAGCGCTGTTGTATTTCGATACACAGTAAATGTTTTTTTTTAATACACAGTGAATTATTTATGTAAGCACAGCAGTGCGGGAAGGAAGAAAAGAACAGCGAGTAAATCTGTCATCAATGCACTTATCAAGCGGTGCTGACAAAAGTAATGAGCAATAAAGATTTCTGAAGCGGTGAATTTAGTGGTTGTATGTCAGTTAATGGCATTAATTCAACCTGAGATCTTTTGGGATATTTCTGTTTTGTAATATGTAGAGATAGAGTCGTTCTGTTAATTGTAATGTTTTTATATGCACAGCAGCGTATTTTAAAACAGAGAGACAGAGAGCTGTGATTTTTTTTAATTACACACAGCAGAGTGTTTTAGGAAAAATACAGAGCATACACAGCAGTGTTTATTTTAGTGAGACAGAGTGTGTTTTTACACAGACAGTGAGTTTTATTTGTGCACTGTGACAGCAACAGTCACAATTGTAAATCCCTCTTCGAAGAAGAATTTGTAACAGCAATTTTTTTTAACAGAATTTTTTTTTGAGAAACTCTGTCACTGTGTATGAAATTTTAAATATTTCTCTGTGTTTAAGGAAGGCAGTTTTATTGTTTTGGAATTCTGAACATTCCAACAGTTTGAAGAAGAGATATGAGCCAATGAAATTTTTCGCTGCTAGGTGGTAAAGAGATTAAATAATCATAATAAATAATAAAAAATAAAAAATAAAAAAATTGTTAGGGATAAGTTTCACAAAAGTATTTGGGAGAAAAAGCTAGGGATGCATTGAAGAGTTTAAACTCACTCGTAATCATCAGCAAAAAAGGTACATAGGGGTCAATATTTCTTGGAGATTTAAAATTTGTATTGCTCAATTAAAGACTAACTCTCATCAACTCCATTGTGAAACAGGGGATTGGAAAAGGCCAAAAGAAATGTGAGAGGAAAGAGTATGTATTTTTTTCCTTTTCCGGAAAAGTGAAAAGGGAAAATGATACAGGTGTTCTGGCAGCTAGCTCGTGGAATAATCTATTCAGCAAAGAGTTTGTCGAGATTGGAAAAGGCCAAAAGAAATGTGAGAGGAAAGAGTATGTATTTTTTTCCTTTTCCGGAAAAGTGAAAAGGGAAAATGATACAGGGGTTCTGGCAGCGAGCTCGTGGAATAATCTATTCAGCGAAGAGTTTGTCGAGCAGTTGAGAGCGTTTACAATAAACTCCGCAGAGAAAAAAAAAAAAAAAAAGAGCCAAATAGAAAAAAAACCAAATGAAAAAGCAATTTTTCTCATAAACTATTTTTAAGGTTGAAGAAGTTAACAACCTTTCTTTCTTAGAGCACAAAATTTAAACCCTAGGGCAGAATGAAACTCGAAAAGGCATGGTAATCTACACCTTTGTCGAAAGTCGCAAAGAATTGCAAAAGCCAGCATTATAAATACAAAATCATTATTATGATGCTTGCCATTGGCAAACGTCATTTTCCAGTCCATCGACCCATAAATGCGCCGAGGCAGGAAATGCCTACTGCAGAATGATGCCCTTACGGTTACAGTTGGCATTTCCTGCCTCAGCACATTTATGGGCTGATGGACTGGGAAATAACATTTGCCCTTGCCAACTGTATAAGAGAATCAGCTAATCTCATTCAAAATTGGTTTGACGAAGACATGAGCACATGAAATTTTTGGCTGGTAGTTCGGACCCCATCATAGGCCACAAAGTTTGAACCCTAGAGCAGAATGAAACTTGAAAAAGCATGGTAATCAAACTACGGTCATAGGGGATATGCCGCTGTGCTTAATCACAGCAGCGAAAAAGCAAACCAAAAAACCCACTTTTATGTACCAGCAACCCACCTCAGAGGAGAGCCCGCATAAACATTTGAATAAGTGTCACCAAAAAGAAAGTCCTGTAGAATTGCGCAAGTTGGCGTTTTGTCCAGTGCTTGCAGAAAACATGGTTTACAGAAAATCATCTAATCCATTCCGAATATGGTTTGCAGAAAACATGAGCCATGAAATTTTGGCTGGTAGATCACACCATCATAGGTTCTACCACCATCATAGGTATCAAGGTTTGAATCTAGGTCAGAGTGAAACTTGGAAGAAAGGTGATTAAAACCATTAATAATAATCTAATTAGTAATAATCAAATTGTTATGAGGTCTCAGCTAAGTCAGGCACCAAAATAATATGAAAGCTTTTTTTTCCCTTTAAATTGAACCTCTGATCTTTTTAGGCGAGGAAACCCATGTTTTTCCCAGAAAAAATAGGCCATCAATGGACTGTGAACTGGCATCGGCTCCACAGAATCTCTCCCTACGCACACCCCCTTAAATTTCCAAAAGGCGTGTTAGTATTTCATGTCTTTGGCAACTGATGAGAAAAATACCAGTCCGACGAATGGCCACCAATAAACAAAAAAGAAACGAGTAATCCGATGCAGCAAGATGTGGCTACAAATTACAAATCACAATGAGCACTCCGATGTAACATTACATCAAATATTATTTCTCACGTTCCATTTCTACGTATAACAAATATTATTTTTTTTCGCCATTTTTCACACTGCGCAACCGAGGGTGAGAAACAATCATATCCTATATGCCCTTCCAACGAAAATTATCATATATCAATGTGTCAACATTAATATATCATAAACAAGAGAAAGCAGAATGTATATTTAGAGACATCAACCTATCAACTAAGCTTCGCTGAACTTCAACATTCAAGTTCCTATTAACAAATTTAAATAAGAAATTCTTAACATTTTTTATAATTAAGGTTTTTGTGATCTATATCATAATGGCAGGAAATTGTTTGGAGGAGATCACATCAAAATTCATTTATCAATATATTTTGAATCATCAATTTGCATTTCAAACCAGCAACTTTTATAGCCTGATTCATCATAATGATGGAGTGGTTCATCATCCAGATAGTTCATCATCAAAACAAGATGGAGAATCAGAGAATCAGATCATGACATCTTTATATTTATTAGGTTAATTTCATAATATTTTATACTAATTTTCATTTTACAATTAATATATGTAAAAACTTCAAACTCAAACTGTACCTAATGATTTCAACCTCTCATATTGAAATCAATGAGATTAAGAATCTTTGAGCAATTCATAGAGAATCAGATCATGACATCTTTATATCTATTATGTTAATTTCTTAATAATTTATACTAAATTTCATTTAATAATTAATATATGTATATAAACCAATCTGAATATGGTCAGCCACATCAAAAACTTTAGACTCAAACTGTACCTAATCCTTGCTCAAAAAATCATCAAGACTAGAGAATCAGATCTTGGCATCTTTATATCTATTATGTTAATTTCTTAATAATTTATACTAAATTTCATTTAACAATTAATTAATAGGTATATAAACCAATCTGAATCTAGTCAGCCACATTAAAAACTTCGGACTCAAACTGTCCCTAATCCTGGTTCAAAAAATCATCAAAGCAAAATAAAGTCCCTACTCCTGGTTCAAAAAATCATCAAAGCAAAATAAAGAATCAGATCATGTCATCTTTATATCTATTATTTTAATTTATTAATATTTATACTAAATTTCATTTACAATTAATATATGTATATAGACCAATCTGAATCTAATGGTCAGCCATCAAAAACTTCGAACTCAAAACTGTACCTAATCATTTCGAACTCTCATATTGAATCAATAACATCAAGATAAAGAATTTGATCATGGGATTTTTATATCTATTATGTTAATTTCTTAATATTTTATATTAAATTTCATTTATATCTATTATGTTAATTTCTTAATATTTTATACTAAATTTCATTTACAATTAATATATACAAATTACAATTAATATAAATATATGTATATAGACCAATCTGAATCTGGTCAGCCACGTCAAAGACTTGAACTCAAACGGTATCTAATCCTTCTCAAAAAGGAACTCAAACTGTATCTAATCTTTCTTCAAAAAATCATCAAGTAATCTTTCTTCAAAAAATCATCAAGACAAGATAAAGAATAGCATATTTATATCTATTACGTTAATAAATTTCATTTACAATTACTATATAACATCAAAAACTTCGAACTCAAAACTGTACCTAATCATTTCAAACTCTCTCATTTTGAGATCAATGACATCAAGATATTGAGATCTCATATTGAGATCAATGACATCAAGATAAAGAATCAGATCATGGCATCTTTATATCTATTATGTTAATTTCTTAATATTTTATACTAAATTTCATTTACAAACTAATATATGTACATAGACCAATCTGAATCTATGGTCAGCCACGTCAAAAACTTCGAACTCAAACTGTACCTAATCATTTCAACCTCTCATATTGAGATCAATGACATCAAAAACCCTTGGGCGGTTCATCATCAAGATGAAATGGAAAATTTGATCATGGCATTTTTATATTTATTATATTAAAAATCCTTGCGCGCCAAATAACGAATCCAAATATTCTAATGCAGAAAGTAAAGACAACTGGTACACAATTAATATTCGCACTTCATTTGCAAAATACACAGTAGTAACATAAAATCCACGGTTAATAACATAAAATCTGGCAACAAACCAGTTTATCACACCAAACAGTGCAGCTACAATGAGCGGTGGAAGTGCCTGAAAATAAATCTATCAACTGGCAAATTTATCCAGCAAAATTAGTTTACCACATGAAAACAGAAAGAAGATTACAATGCTCAACAACTTTGGTTTATACAATGCACTAACTTGAAACTACATTCATACAGAAAAGCCAGTAAAGCCGTTCAGTGCTGCACTAACTTGAAACTACATTCATACAGAAAAGCCAGTAAAGCCATTCAGTGCTGCACTAACTTGAAACTACATTCATACAGAAAATGCTGTAAAGCCGTTCATTGCTGTTGAGTTGTGCAAATCTCCATGATTCATCCACAAAGCTTGATCGCAAACAAGCAAGGTAGAATACATTATGGATTGTTTGCAGGGTATAGAATACATTATGGATGTTCCATTTCTTTCTAGGTCTAGGTTGCAAATCTGCCAGATGCAATATTCCCGCTGCATTTTTTAAAATATCCCAGACATGAGGACAAAATGTTCCTTCAATCTCTGAGTTTTCACTTGCCATCACCTTTGCTAGTCAATTAAGCAGATTTCATAAAGCACGATGCCCCCACTTATGTTCATTACATAGACTGCCAGAGACTCATTGCAACTTTGCAACTCATTGTTGAGTAATTTTATTAAGCAACCCAGCTACAACATCCAAAGACCATGCCATGTCCAAGATAATCTGCCTTCAAACACAAACTGTTGAATGCAGTGACATCTGCATCTTACAACTTTTCAGATATTACCATCCATGTAACAAAATCCACCATCCAATCTGCAAAACCATCTTTAGAAGCCACCCAAGGCATTCCCCGTGGTCTACTTACTTGTCTGGGAAAAATGCTTCAAGTAAAATCCCATTCTTTATGCTCTGTCCACTACATACCCATCATCAAGCAACTATACTGTAAAGAAATACTTTGGAAACATCTGAATCCCTTCCATACACTACTGTACCATGGTCGGTCGACCAGACTTATTTAGCTTAACTATGTACAAAGTACAAACTACACTACATCTTATATTACAGTAGCAGGATACACAACTTTTATATCCCAACTGATCCTGATTGGGCCAAACTCTCCCGTCAAAAAATGGAAGGTTTAAGGCGTTGTGCAACTTTCCCGCAACATCAATTTCCTACCATACCTACAACATGAAAAGAAATAAATACCATCACAATGCTTCTGTATGAACATACACCTGGTAATACCATATTATGAGAGCAGTTAGTTAGTCCAGACCCAACAGGCGTCTCAGATCTTGTGTTGCAGAGGTATCAACTCCAAACTGAAAAGAATTAGAACAAGATCGGACAGCAGCAAAGGTGGGCTGGGATTTCTCTGGAGCAACGGGTAAAGCTGAATGCACCTTCTCTTCAGAAGGTGACACTGGAGAAAAGTCCATGTCTTCAACGATGTTGGAACATTGATTGGCATCAATAAGATCCATTGCGATAGATCTCATCTGCTGCATATAGAACTTGGGAAATGGTAAACTACTTGGAGGTGGACTGTTGGAATATGCAGGACCAGCCCATTTCTCCGACTCAAAAACAGGAGAAGCAAAGCCACTGCTAGAGGGATTTCCAACTTTTGTGTCATTCACACCATCAAAAGAAGATACATATTGGAACTCTTTCAACATCTTTGGCAACTCATTCCCTATCGCCTCCGATGCTTTCACCCCTGAAGACTGCAAGATTCCGGATCCTTCCTTTGGAAGAACACTTGGATCTGGCCCTAGAGGATCTGTTGATATCATTAAATCATCTACCATTTCAGCGAGGTTGTCATCCTCTGTAAGCCTGGTGACTTGATTTGTTTTGCTCTCATCCCCACAGACCTTTGCAACTGCTTTCGATGCCCAGCTGGATTTGTTTCGCTTCAGGCTAGACAACCTGGATTCTACATTATTTACAATAACCCTGTCGCTTGAATGACTAGTTTTTTGTCTGACCTGGCTCTTTTTGTCAGGATCCTTCCCTAAAGCATTCTTTATTGTTTCCCCGCGTTTCAATATTGTGACCTTCTCCATGACAAGGTTCTTGTTCTGTTGACCACCTCTCCTCCCTTTTGCTTCAGTATGAACAATATTTCCCATTGTAAGCTTTGGATCACGAAAATAATGCCTTGTCGAAACCGACTGTTGCAGAGAATAGCCAAACCTCTGGCCTGATGAATCTGTAGAAGAATAAGCATATAAAGGGCGTTGACCATAGAAACTAGAAAAAGGATCTCCAAGTAAAGCTCCATCTACATCGAACTTTGGAGGTGTGGTAAGCGGCCTCTTCAGAAAAGAAATATTCTCCGAATCTACAGTGGCTCGGGAACTTGGAGAAGGCCATAACCCGTAACACTTTCCAGTAGTAAATGCATTGGAAGCCACATAATTTTTTAACTTGGGATCTGTTTTCCTTCTATCAATATCAGGGCTGTTCCCCAAAATTCTATGGCCGTGCACAGTGCCGTTCTCTGATCGTAGAGAATTGACACGATGATAAGCCTTCCCAGTTGAATGCCTATTTTTGTTTGCTTTATAAGAGGCCAAACAATCCTGGGCAGGTAAGATGGCAGTTCCCATGGTTCTGCACAATTACCCTCTACGAAGCAAAATAAACTACCCCTATTCCAGCTAAAACTCTACTTTTTCTCCAAACAAAACCCCCTAATCTAGAAAAATAAACAAAACAATCTAAAGTGGGCAAACTCTACTTTTTCTCCAAACAAAACCCCTTAATCTAGAAAAATAAAGGACAAAACAATTTAAAGTCGGCAAAGGGGATGAACAGAAAAAAAATGGCATCCCTCTATACCCAGTGGAATAAGTTGACAAGGATAAGAACTGAAACATCAAATCTCTAATTTTATGTAAAAATTGTCCTCAGAAAATACTGAAGTATATGGATCTGGCAATCAACAATAAAAAAATTCAAAGATCTTTCAAGTAAATTCTAGGGAACCAACAAATCGAACCACTTTCAAGGCCTGGAAATGCTAATCCAATCAGAATACCATCCAATGCTTTACATTTCCTGCCAAAACAACCCGAAGCCTTGAAATATCTTTGGCTTCAGATTTATAGACAACCCACCTAAAGATACATCCACAAGGCCTTTATATTCAAATTGCCCACTTCATTACAGCCCTCAATAAAGTTACCCCAAAAATATGCAGGAATATACAAATCCCCAAACCAAAAAATACTCTCTACAGAACCTACGATACCAAAAATACCCACAACAGGCATATGCAGAACCAGTGGGAACTGCCCTGATATTCTCACAATATCCTTTATAGCATACAACTCTGACGACCCTCGAATTGTCCAAACCTCAATAAGCCCAACGGCCCTCTCCACAGCCCAAACTAATTCAAACTCTGGGTATCTTCATAATTCTTCAAAACAGAGCATCATTTGGGTCGCCAACCATTGGGAAACTAAATCTTTAAGATCAACTAAAGCATAGAAGCCTACAAGAACCCTAACGTACATAAATCTTTCAAGGGTTTGAAGCACTTACTCGTATATAATTTGCAGTGTGGACCTGTGCATATATCTTTCTCTGAATATCAGACACTTAGTATTTCTTCCACCACTTTCATGACCCTTCCCATACAAATCCATCAGACACCCGGCCTGTATATATAGCCATTCGGCTTCAATCATGCATATTTTTTCAAGGGTTTTTAACCGCGGTTAAGGAAACCTGAAGGATTTTAACTGCGGTTGAGGACAGTGAGTCAACGGTCATTTTATTACCGCAGGGAAATTTCCCGATGCTTTTTCCGGCCGTTAGATGCCTTCCCTGGGTACCTGCTACCGACCACGGGTCGGACGTTAATTTTTTTTAATTGGAAGCGCCACGTGGCGAAAACACGTTTAAGCCGTTGGATATTTCGAGATGAGCGAAGATATTTAAATGGTCGGCACAACGGGTAAATTTTATGCGGTGGGGTCTACCTTCAGTGTTAATTTTATGTGGTGGGGTCTACCTTCAGTGTTAAGGTCGGTTGCATTGTCGTCTTGCGGTAGATATCCGCCCATTTTTAATTTACCGGAAGTGATTTTTATTTTTTTCAACATGGTGCCAAAATTTCAATAATTTTTTTTAGTTTGTGAATATTATTTTTAATAAATTTATTAATACTTAAGTTGTTGGTATATAAGTAGCCAATTACATAATGACATTGATATAATTTTTTTGCCAAATATTTCATTATCACTATTTTAATTAGTGATCATTTACTTGTTGGTATATAAATTGCCAACTACCTAATCATATTGACAAAAAATTGTAGAATAAGTTGTTTTCATAATTGTAGAATAAGTTGTTTTCATGATTTATACTTATGGAGGCATATTGTTTAAGATTAGAAGTTTAATTTGCCTTTTTAGATGTGAGTTTGAAAAATAAAACATTAGCTATTTTAATATCAAAAGTTTGAGGAAAGAATTAGTATTTTGGATGAGATCTTTATTAGTTATAGATTTCTTTTTATCAAAATCAGATTGAGTTTTGGAGGAGAATTTTGCCTAAAGAGGAGAAGGAGAAAGCATAGGACAACCATGTAGCAAACAAAGGACAAGGAAGCAACATCAACAAATACATGCAAATCATAATCACAACATGTATAGTTCATGAAGACAAGGAAGCACCCAATTGTTCATCGTCCAACAAATCAAAGAACAAGGTATCAAAATTTATTTCATGGGTATTGTTTTTTGCAATCATTATGGTCATCATGCGAGAGAACGTAAATTTTTTGCAAGCAGACAAAATTTGTTGGATAACCGTTGTTTCAAGTGTGGAAAATATGGCCACAAAGCTCTAACTTACATATATGACAAGATCAAGCCAACAAAAAGTCTAGGTCATCCATTAAAGACAAAGAAAGTTTGGAGGAGAAAATATGAGATACAAAAAAACAATCCTTTAAAGGTCTTCAAGAAAGCACCTAGTGATTTGCTAAAAGGGAAAAAAACAGTAAATGAACCATATGCTAGAGGGCAGCCTCACAAGATATGGAAAAGAAAGGAGGAGCCAATCACTCCCACTAAAAACTAAGGCCTGCATGGTCTCAGGGGGAGCATATGATAGCATTGTCGATTGCATGCAGATCATTAAAAGTGTTGCCATATTGGAAAGTTTGAATGAGAGTTATGTTGCATATGGTTGTTATGATTTTGTAGCACTAACAATTGTTTGTTGTAGAGATGGCACATGTACAGGGGGAGCATCTCTCATGCTTTCATTTTCTAGTGGTTATTGATGGCATTATGATCTATGAGATTGTTTGAAGGAGGTTGTTATGTTTCTCGTGATGATATATTTATCTAACATTGGTCATTACATGAGCTATTAGAGGTTGAGGAGAATTATTTTGGGTTTATGTGACTTATATGATTCTCCATAGTCTTGTATTAGTTGCATCTGGTTGGTTATTTTTAGATTGATAGTCACTTTGAGAATTTATGCATTAGTTCCAATGATTAGAAGCCACAACACATTTGAAAATGAGATAATTTTGATTCAACTGTGTTGGTGATGTTTATGCTCCATATCCATGCCTATGGAATTTCTATTGTTGGTGGTTTTTCTTACATATGATGTGATGTTAGTGCCATCCGATATTGATCAATTGGTTACATGATCTCTCACCTATGTTCATTGCTATCATTGAGGGTATTGGTGGTTACTTGGCCTATGTTACATTTAGTAGATCTCCTTATGGTTCATTATTGTTCCATGTTGAATATTACTAGTTGTTGCTTAATTGTTGACATTATGCATATATGGTTTGGCGGTTACCAGTGACATGATATGTTGGTACTAGTTGAAGTTTTTTTGCTGATCAAATTCATTATTTCATGAATCCATGGTTCGTTGCCATAATATTTTGAGCCATATCTTATGATGTGAGATGTGTTGATTTGATTTCTGCTACCTTGAGTGGATGATTGCCTCCTGCTTCAAATGGTGCACATATTTTTGATATGTTATTGTTGTTATCATATGTGTGTGTGTGTGTGTGTGTGTGTGTGTGTTGGTGCATTGTGGATGATGTGCGATGACAACCATATGTTGTTGCAAGTACATGAACCATATTTATGCTGCTCAATTGATGTCATTATTATATGCTATTATTGCTCACTATTTCATAGCTCATGATGATTGGTTAATGTTGCTATCAGTTCATTTGTTGCTAGATGGTGGCTCTATCTTATGCACTTGGATGGTTTTATGCATGATGAGATTTATATAGTTGATCATTCATCATCTTGTTGGTTGGCCAAAATGTTTGTAGTATTAGTCAAGGAGCATATTTGAGTATGTCTTGGGGAGAGGCATAAGTTTTGGTCATGTAACAACCACATGCTTCATATTGTACTTCATCAGTTTTAGTCATATATCTTGTCTATGAAGCCATGTAATCAAGTGTTCATGTCATCAAGTTTATGTTGTCATGAGTTGGTGATAGGAAAGTTATGATTCATGGCAATTTGGTGCCGTTATGGTTTGTTACAACAATATTTGGGCTATTGTACATCATGTCATATTCATTTTATAGCCTTGTATCTCATTATACAATCATGCACTGCATTGTATTGTATATCACAGGTCATGGTTCTGTTGGAGAGAGAGTCTTGATGTCTGGTATTCATTGATGAGGGCAGCCATTCATATGGTTTGATGAGTGTTGTTTCGGTGATGTAATGTATATATGTCATATTGTATAGTCAATCCCTTAGTCCTCGAGGTGCAACCTTCAACTAGAAGGAATTGGTTACAGGATGATGATGCTTAGGGGGAGCGTATCCAATATTCTTCTATTGACCAGACATTGTTTGTTGTTGTTATCAGTACAATATGTTGTTGTTGATAGTGAGGTTGATGTAGTTGGTGTTGCCGAGTTGAGTGATGTTGTTTATGATGTGTTGGTGTTCATGTTTGTTAACACTGGAAAATCGTACAGCAAAAGACGACATCAACTAATGTCGAGCCCAAGGATTTACAGGACAGGAATACATTATGGAATCAAGAAGTATTTAAAATCTCTAAGGTTTTGAGAAAATCATATTTTAACTAGTCATAAATGCTCAAATGCGTGCTTTTTCCTTCGAGAAGAGCACCTTCTGTGCACCTTTTTGCCCAATAAGCGCGCATTCCTGGAAATGGAAAAAAGACACTTTCTGGGACTACAACAAGCAAAGGACAGTTACTCCTTATGTGAAAGCCGCCTAAGGATAGCCACCAGCACCTCCTTAGACATTATGTGAGCACACAAAATAATATTTGAGCACACAATGGAATCACACCTCTCCCTTGGGTCACCATCCATCATGTACCAAGGGAGGGAAGCAGGATTTGAAGCTCACCTATATAAACCCACCAAGAGATGAACAAAGGGTGATCACAAGGTTATGTTGGCCAAAGTTGCCCCAAGTAACACCAACATTGTGTGTGACCCGGAGTTGGAGCTAAAGAGGACTCGATAGTTGGCCACCCAACATCTTAGTCCACCACAGCAGAGAGAGAGAGTGAGAATGCATCAGAGGCAGAGCTTAGAAGGCAACATCCTTGCATCGGGACCTAGAGCCATTGCTTAGGTGCCCTTTGGCAAGTGGGTAAAATTTCTTCTCCATTTAAAGCGTTTAATAAGAAGAGGTCATCGAGCCAACGTTTGCATTATTATCGTTTGGAACTCTCTATATAGCTTCTATGTATTTGTGTTTTTAGTTTTAGTTTAATCAGAGCATACTTCAGCATACTATTTCCATTAATTTTTATGCTTTTGAGCTCCCCCCACTTTTTGCCTGTTACCAATAGTTTAGAGAGTAGACCACACTCTCTAAGCTTGTGCAATTTCGTACACCCGTGCAACTAATGCACCACAACAATGTTATATTGATGTTGTTGATGGTTATGCTATATTTTTTATGGAGAGAGTGTTGCTACTCATGGTATTTGTTGTTGTTGCTCATGCTTCTGTTGAGTTGAGTGTTGTTGTTGTTGGTTGAGAGTGGTGTTCATGGAGATTTTGTTGTTGCTGCTTCATGAAAGAGAGAGAGCCATTATTGCTATTTTTTGATGTCATGCTGCCATGAGGAGTGCTGTTGATGCATTTTGGTTTAACCTTTTGACTTATATGATATGTTGGTATTTTTGTTGGTTATGGTATGTTGTTTTCCACATTATGTTGATGGTTATAGTTGTCGTTACTTGTTGAGACACAACTAGTGTCTAGGGGGAGTAGTGTCCTTTAATTTATGCTTACTTGGATGAGCCCAACCCTTTGCCATTGATGACAAAGGGGGAGTGAATGGGGATTTTTTTATAGGCCAATTGTTTGGTTTAGTTGGGGTTGATATCAATGCCAAAGGGGGAGATTGTTGGCATTATGGACCAGTTGTTTTGGTTGGCATTGATGTCAACCTAGTAGCATTTGTGTTGGAGGTAGTATTGGTGTTGGTTTGCATTGATGTCGACCTGGTAGTATGTGATTGATTATGCACATGGTTGATTTGTACATCGTTTATTGGTTAATTGGTTATGGTATATGGTGTGTGCATGTGTATGGATGGTCTACTACATGGTTGATTGGTACATGATCAGACATATGCTAGTGAGATGGTACTTGGCTTGTACATTAGTTGCAGACCTTAGCTTGATGGTTGCAGATGTTAGTGCAGGTTGTTGGTTGGTGTGTGGATGCCTTGGAAGGTTATGGAGCTGCTACACCTAGTTGACATTATTGGAGACTATCAAGTCATTTCTATGGTATTGGGCGTGTGTATGGATTTTTTTTAGCTTGTATGATCAGTTCCAGGGTCTATCACTAATGGTTGTAGATGTTGGAGTAGTTGTGGTGAAATTTAATGGCTTGAGTGCTGGAGCAGTTGATGGATGGCATTCAAGTCAACCTAGTTTGACTTGTGATGATGATGGGGTTGTTGTATTGGATTATTGGAGTGTTGCAAAGGCTACAATGGCTTCCTGAGGTATATTTGTTGTCAATCAAGCTCTGGAAGAAGTTTGGTCAAGCTATGAGTTGATTTGAGTGGTTTTCTCCCATCCTCTGCCACAGTCGCTTGCAAGACAATATTAAAGGAGCGGATGAAAGCTCCAGTCATTGGCATGAAAGCCTATGGTAGAAACTAAGGAGTTATAGTTGCATGGAGCCTGTGTTGTGGGAGCGACCTAGGTTTCTCATGAGAATTTCTCTGCATTCCTCGCACTTATCAGGTGTGTTTTTTTTTTTTTCGACGTGTCTTGTTCGAGACTCTTCATGTAAAGGCAAAAAAAGGTTATTGTACTTCTAGATTACGGTTGTAAGAGAATATTCATTGGTAAATGAAGTTAGTGGCTTTATTGAGTCAAGAAGCAATGAACCAAAGCACTTCTAGCATGTGAAAAAAGCTCCACTACATAGTTGGAATTAATTGTTTTAACCATTTCAGAAGATTACAAATAGATAGAGATCATGATTTTATTTGGTTGGTTCACTTGAAAAGAAAGTGTGATGGTTGTGTGAGCTTGGAGAGTGTGAGTGAGTGAAGAGTGGTGTGTGCAAATTGTGCAGGAATTTATGCAGAATATCTTTAGCAAATCACAATGATAGAAGATGGAAAAATAACATTATTTCAGCCTCAATCTTATGCAATAGTATGGTAATGGAGTAGGCAAGATTGTAGATAATTTCCTTCATACTTTCTTATCAATTTTCTAGCGGATTATCTTTTATGTATGTTGCATATATTGCTGATTGGATTGTTGCAATGATTGAGTGAGTTGTCCATATTGGTTTTCAGTGAGTTTGCTATATTGATTTGAGCCTATATTTCTAGAGGTTGTTTTGTTGTTCTAGTTTAGTGATTCAGATTGACTCTAGTCTGAAATATTGTGAAATGAGGGTCACATGGAAGAGTGGGGTGGGTGCTCTGACATAATAACATAGAGAACAAATTTCTTCATAAGTCCAATGGGTGTTGGGCAAGGCTTGTTGATTAGATGGGTGTCTGTAGAGTCGCCAGATGAGGATCATAGTTCTCATTGATATTATCCATTTATATAAATTCTATGTAACTTAATTTCTTGACGATTAATATAATTATTTGAGCAGCGTAACATCAACAAGGGTGGTTTTTTGCCCAGAGAATGATTTTCCACCATAAAATATTGTGTTATCTTGTGCATGTTTCCATATGGTTCTCATGTGTTTTGATATATGATTTAATCTACTAATGAGTTAATGAAGATTGTGTTGTGGTAACTGAAAATGATTTTAAAAGTAAAGGAACACTTTCACTATTGATTCACACACCCTCCTGCCCCCCTCCCCTCAATAGTGAATACATTTCCAACATTTATTAGTAGATTTTGGATTCAATTTATGACAATCTCACTAAGTGTTTCACTAGGAAAGGCATTGTCTATGAGGTTGATTCACATTTGACACCTATTAGTTTAAATCATCTTAGTACATTGCTATCATTAAGGTCAACTATAATATAGATACTTGCCGTGTTGATGTGTGAGGAGGTTGTGGGAAGACTTTTGTTGACAACTATTGATGCTTGTCGCTCTTATTATGATTGTAAATGGGTAGGTTTCTCTTTATCAAATTGATTCCAAAAATTAAATACTTTCTTATCGCTCTTGGTACTGCACTGTTCTATGAATTATGGTATTACCGTAATCACTACACCTAGATCATCATTACTTCTTCCATTTCTTTACAAGGAAAGAAAACAAAAATATGATTTTAAGTAAATTCATATTGGAGATATAACACAAAGACCAAGTAAGATCAAGTAGGATTTTCACTACTATAAAAACAAAAAATATCACATTAAAAGGAAATAGTTGTTAATTAATTTTATAAATCTTTTAGAAAACATCTTATGGAATTGTACCATGACCATGGATCATGCCTCATATTCCTATGGTCAAATAACATTGTAGTCACAATTGTTGTTGTGCCAATTAGATTGCCATAATTCAACCATATCCATGTGTTATCTTTCCTTGATCTCATTACATAGTTCCAAACCAAAATGTTATCACATGTTGACAATATTGGGGATATCTCTTGTTAATGTTGTTAAATATTTATTTACGTTATTTGTCCCTGTCGAATGCTAATACTATAACGATCACTTGGGTCATTGACTTTGCATTAGTTGTACTTTAACTATAAATATTTTCCTATTTGCTAATGTATAACATCAGACAAATTATTTTTTATTTTATTTTTGTGATATATTCAAATTTTATTTGTGTATCACTTTATTGGTGTAGAAAGTTGAACTTTATTGCAAAAAGGTGGCAACTGAATTGAAAATAGAGAAAAAACAAAGGAAAAGGCCCAAGAAAACTGACACAAATAATAATAATAATAATGAAAGAAAAAGTGATAATAATAATTATTATAAAAAGTTTCTCAATTGTTTTTCCCTTAAAGCTAATGAATTTTTGTGAAATTTTTTGACAATATTGGATCTAGGCATGAAGGGTGGCAGGAGCAGGAGGGGCGATATTTTTCCCTGACAAACAAGTTGAATCCATATTTGTGTGGGGATTAGGAACACAAACCAATAATAAGGTTGAGTTTCTCAAGCTTTGGAAAGGCTTGGACATCACTCTAAGTCATGGAATCAAGAAATTAAATTTCATAGGGGACTCCCTCCTAGTGATTAGAATGTTTTGAGAACCCAATCAATCTCCTAACCATTTGAGTCCTTCAATAGTAAAGAGGATCAATCTTCACATAAAAAAAATTGGAAACTTGACCCTATTCCACGTCCTCCGCCAACTCAATCGAGACGCTTGTTAGACTCCTATACCAATAGGTGTCATTTTTCATGATTGTCTTGATTGAACTATGCAATATGTTCAAACATTTTTCTTGTGCAAAGGTGTTCCATATTCTTGAAAAAACAAAAAATTAAAAAAAATAAAATGTAAAGAGGGTATACCCTAAAAGAAAATCAAAGGGTAAAAAGAATAAAATGGTTAAAAAAGTGAAAGAAATGAACCCCAAACAAAAATAGACCAGGAAAGTGTGCAAGTCTAAATGCCACTACTATTTCAATTTTTGTAATAAACAAAATTGTGTGCAGCTTGTCAAACTTTTGCCACAATTCATGAAGAGTCAATCTGTTTAAACTTGACTCATTCATTTTTCAATTTCATGTCGTAGAATAGAGAATAAATATCTGACCAAACAGTTTAATCTTGGCAGATAAGTAGATAGGTAGAGTAATAAAAGGTGCTCAACAGTTTAATCTAAGCCCTTGGATGTAATAAGTGTAGAAATAGATAGATTTTCCATGTAAAAGAAAAGAAGTTTGATGAGGGTTTTCCAGTCTAAGTGCACCCTAATAAAGAACAGAAAATGATAGAGTAAGTAGGTAGGGTAGGTAGATGTTGTTGCTAAAATTACATGTGATGAATGCTAGCCCTAAATGTGTTCAATCCTACTTTCATCACAAGTGCAAAGACAGATGCTACATTGGAAAAGTTCACAGAAAGAAAAGTCAAAATCATTAACTTCCCATCTCACTTTCTAAAGATTTTACTAATTTCCCCTAAGTGCTAAGGAATTTGAAGATTAGAGGGGCTCAAGGCATTTCATTGACTTTTGGAGGGACCGGACCCTCGGCCCAATGATTGGAGAAAACCTTAGTATTTAAAGATATTCATCATTACACTCATTCACTTCTAATCTTTTCCTAAATAAAATTCCATTTTACTTAGGAAAATCATGCTATATCTCATAAAAATCCCTCAAAATTACTTGTTATTCTAAAACTAAGTGTTGAAGTCGATATAACGCAATTTGCTTCAGAAATCTTCACTTTCTTAGTTGTGTAAAGAATTTTGAGTTTTTCATGTTCCTTTGTCATATTAACATTTAACTTTAATTATCAAATCCTTATACAAATTACCTTTTCTTATATATATAACTCCTCCTATGTAATATCCCAAAAAACCTTTGTATTATACGTTTTAGCCAAAGTATTTAAATTCATATGATAAAATCAAATACCCACATTATAAATCCCTTTGGCTAAAAACATATCTATATAACTAGTCCCGCCCCCTATGTTAATTGAATTGATTTAATTTAATTATCATATAATAAAAAATATATAAAAAACAAAGTTTAAACATGTATTTCATATGTTTAAAATGAAAAATAAATAAACCCCAAGTCCATACGTAACCCCGACCCTCCGTAAACGAAAGAGATTAATTAATCACCTGGATTAATTAATAATCTTACCCCTCCGCCAATCGAAAACATCCCGGAATGATTAACTCATAAATAATCGTGTCGGGCCCACGCGTTAACTCCCCCGCCAGCTTCCCGTCCGGTCCACCGTTGGATCACTTCGCTGGAGATCTACGGCCCACAAACATTCCGCTAGCCATCCCCTATACGAAGATTAACGCGTGAAATCGGATCGGTTTCCAAACAGTGCATTGGCCACGCATCGTGTACTGAATGGAATCGCTACCAATTCATGAAATACCGCCTGCTCCAAAAAGCGGTGCGGAATTTACCACTTACCGCCCATTCCCCATGACGTGTCCATCGTACACCATGACGTCATCATAAAAAATAATAAAAAATTCTCCATTTTGACTTTGCAAATAAAACAAAACTTCGTGCATTTTTTTCATTTTGTGTGTTGAAAGCGACTGTGTCCTCCATTGTGAAAAGTTTCAAAATCCACTGTTAAATTGCCATTAACGGAATTTGCTAAAGACCTTCGTCAGTCCATCATCCTAGTGTCCATCAGCCGTCAATCAGTACCTGTTAAATACAACTTATTTTCTAAAAACAGGTATTTATATCATTCCCCATTTTTCACTCTGCAAAATCTTGCTGTTTGTTCAAAATTCTACACCAAAGACTGCTACAGAGTATTTTGAGTCTTCTTTTTTCCCAGAATTTCAATTGTCTCTACAGAAAACTGTATTTTCGATCTTCAAACTGGTAATTGCGCCCGTTTCCGTGAAAAACCCCTGAACTTTCCATTTTGAATACACAAGAACCAAAATGGAAGTCTTGCTGACTCTAAATGTTGCTCCATTAAACGCCCCTCATAGAGAATTGGAATATTTACCATTAGTGGATAAAGATTTTCAAATCAAAGACTTACTTTTCAGTGAAAATCCCCTTCGAATTTATTGTCGCTGCAGAGACGATTATTTGAAAGGCTTGGATATCATTGGATTGTGGGAATCAAATCTCCCAAGATACCTTTTACCGTCAGTCCATATCTTTCCTGAAATTATCCATTATTGCCATGCTAATTATGATCCAATTCAGAGAGCAGTTTTATCCCCAAACCAGAATGTCCTTTTTCATATTACTGCTCAATCTATCAATGATATGCTTCAGTTTGAACCTGGTCAAAACCTCACTCCCTTGTTCATGGGATAATTGCTTGAAAAATATACCCAGTTATCCCCTGAAGAATTAAAGCGCATTTGTCAGATTTTCATGCTACCTGAACATCAGCCCAAGGGCCCACCTCCCTATGGTTGTTCCTTTTTTACTGAATTGGGCCAGATTACTCTGAATATGATTTCTTCTATCATGGGCTTTAATACTAGTGAGTATGTTGATGAATTAACCCTAGTATTATTGTCTATCTTCACTCCTGGACAGCTTCCTACTGTCAAATATGACTATGCATCCTACATTGCAGACAAAATCCATGATCAATTCATGAGATTAGAAAATGAGAAAGTTTTCAGGTACTCTTCAGTCATTTACCATCTCATGCTCTATTACCAGTCTGAAAACTTTCCCTTCCATGTTCAAAAGCTTGATACTAAGGGAAACCCAAGGTCTGTAATATTTTGGTCTGCCATCACACACAAATCCTATGCTTCCCCCTATTCCTATAATGAGTTCATTGACTTTTTCATACACCTTGCAACCACCTTGTTGACAGGAATTGCTCATCCGAGGCTCAGCAATGAAATTAAGAAAACTTTGCAGCTCTCAAGGCTGTACAAAGTTGGGGACTGGTACTTGTACCAAAATTATTCAGAAATCAGAATATATGGATGTGAACTTTGTCCATTCAAGCTGCCTAAATATGTGCCTATGAGACTTTTTGCCCTAGAGTATTTCAGGAAAATGAATAACTCTGATATTATTCATTTTTGTAACGCTAAGAAGAAAGCCCAACTCAGAATCAAAGGTCAGTTAGGTCCCTTTATATGCAATTCTAGGGATGTTGGACAAGAAGTAGAAACGATATTACAAGACCATTTCAAATTGAAAAAGAGTTTCTATTGGGTCCCCTATGATCCATTCAGCTTTATTTGTGACAAAATAATGAAGAATAAATCAGCACCATACTTCCACCACAGAATTCCAGAAATAGAACAGTATGCTAATAAAGATGAGTGGATGGAAGGAACATTAGTTGAATAGGATAGTGAAGAGATCAATGTAAACAATGTCATGAAAGATCTTGAGAAAAAGTTTGACCTCGAAACTTTTTGGAAAGTGCAGGTACCACATATCGGCACTTCTTCAGCAAGGAATTTTCAACAGGGATTACAGGAAAACATTCCATCAATTGCAGTTGAATCCAAAGGCAAAGAGAAAGAACCAGAAGTACAAGTCATTGAAACATTCACCATGACAGAAAAACCTCAAACTTCCAAGGCACAAGATCAAGCACAGGTTTCTCCTATTCAATTCAATCACCCTGAAGTTTCAAATTTGCAGACTCCATCTAATGTGGAACAAGGCAAGAAAAGACAAGTTAAATATCCTACTCCTCCTAAGGAATCTTCACAACAACGTCAAGCTAAAAGGCAGAAACTAAATCCACTACCTGAAGTAGAATATATTGATGAAATCTTTGATGAAGAAAGGGAATATAGTCAGCTTACTGGTTCAGTTAGTGAAGCATATACAGGTCATAAAGGAAAGGAAATACAAAGACAGTTAAGCACTGAAGTGTCTTCATTCAAACAACCAAAGACAGATGCAGGGGACATAAAAAAGACATTTATCAGTATAAAAGCAAGGAATGATCCACTAAGGGTCCAGGTGTATAATCAGTATCTTAAAATGGCTCCACAAAATCAAGAGAGATTAATGTCAGCTTTTGACATTCAGCAAGGGAAAATGTTAATGAGCCATTTCAAATCTAAAGTTCCAAAACCACAGACAACAGCGGATTACATCAGGACCAATTTTGAGGTCCTAGAAAAAGATATTCATCCATTGGACCAGATAGAATTACACAAGCAAACTGGAGAAATGATATATTCTACCCTTACTGACAAAGCAATGGCAGCTCATAAATTACAAGATTCTTTGAACAATACAAGTACCCAGTTTCAGATTGAGAAAGTTTCTTCTCAAGCAAAGGATAACAGAATAAAATCTTTGGAGGAAATAATAATCAGTTTGGGTCATAATCCCAAAGATATAAAAGGCATTGAAGCATTGATTAAAAATAAGGATGATGACATTGCTGCATTGAGGAAGCAATTAAAATTACCAGCTTCAAGGCATCCTCAAACTGAAGAAGTATTGAAGAAAAATTCAGAAGAAGAAATGATGGAGTTGATCCTGAAAATGAATGAACAAATAAGTGAAACAGAAAAGGAACTGGAGCAAGCATTGAAAGAAAAGCAGTCTATCATTCAGACATCCACAACAGAGGCTACTACAGGTACAACGGCAGCAGACCAGCAAACAGACCCATCACAGGTGAATACTTCTAGTTTAAGTTCTGAAGAATTAGTGAAACAAATGGAAAGTTTGAAACTTATAGTAACAGAACTTCAAACTACAAAGTTACAGCTCACTAATTTAGAACAAAAATATGATACTTCAAAAAAGACTGTCGCTGATCATACAAGAGAAATCAAAAGGCTGGAAAAATTGGTTAAAGCTTTAGAAAAGGATCTCTCATTGGAGAAGCCTTTGAGAGAAATCAATGAAATTCTTTGGAATAATATTATTCAGTCAATAAAGGATATTTGGTCATTCATTCAAATAATCTTTGAACACAATGACTTGGTCAAAATAGCTCTGGAGGAAATTGACAAAACAAGAGAAGAATTGAGAGATAGACCTGAACAAGCAAATCAACTCATACAGTTCTTAAACACCCAGACCAGACAGCAGCTTGCAGAGCTTGGAATTGAGGACAGAACAGGTACAATTTTAGAAATAAAAAGAGTTTTTACTAAGAGAACTCTTATGCAAAATCTGGAACGTAAGTGCTCAGATATTCAAGAAGAGATCATTGCCTTCAAAGAAAGGTTTAATGTTTTATTAGCCAGCGGGCTGCCCAGTCCTATGATTTCAGAAAACAAAATAATGGACTTGGGAACTTATGTTAATAGATTGGACATACATGCTCACAATTTAACTTGTTCCTCTATCAGTTCATCAGAATCGACATTGCCTACGGGAAAGAATCTTTATGACAGATTAAAGAATTTATTTCATCTTGAACATGAAATAAGATATTTATTCCCAAACCAACCCAATTTCTTCAGATACACAGAGGCTGATGAAACATTAAGAAAACTCAAACGAACCAAAATAGCAGAAGACAAATGGTGGGAAGACCTGTTAGAAATTTTGTAAAATTCACCTTCATATGGGAAATTTTGCCTTTTTACTATAGTGTGAAGGATAAATAGATGAACAAAGGTTAAAGAGTATCAGCTTAGCAGTTGAAAGTGTATCAGTAGAAATAAAGAGTATCAGAGAAGCTAGGCAGTCAGAAAAGAATTACCAAAGAGGACAGCATCGAGCTAGATTGTAGGAACTGCCTCCAGCACATGCATAAAAGGAGGAAACAGCACAACAACAGTTGCCTTTTATCCTATCTACGAGACCATCTGTCTCTCTTTATGTTGTAACCTATTCATTAGTCACCCTAGATTATTTCCTAGGTTGTTGTAAGATATTTTTAATCATTTTTTGTATAAATAAGCCCTCAAATGGAGTACTGGGGGTGGATTCTACTACTTTGTTGTAACATTGATCTTTTAGAATAAAAGTGCTTTGGAGAAACTTCTTTGTGGCTTGCTGGATGATGATTTGAAGCTCAAGACTTTTTGCAGGATTCATGTGTCCGACTACAGTTCAATAAGTCTTTTCTATCCTATGTTTTAAGTTTTATATTTGTTTATAATATCACTCTGTTCCATTTCTGAATAATTGACATAAAAGAATAAATCAGAATTTACTTAAGTGTACTCTGATTTTAATTGTGATTATTCTAAATGTTTTCTGCTAAACCGGTTATAAGCAACGAATTCTTAATTGCTCTTGTTTCACTGATTTAAACATTTTGATTACTATAGTAAAGAATTCTTAATTTCTCTTTACTTGTAATCATTCACTTTCTTCCTTTGAACATGTTGAAAGATTCTTAATTGCCTTTCATCCCTTAAAAACCCATTCCATTCACTTTAATTTCTAAAATTGTTCTCTGTTTGGCTATCTTGCCCTGCAAAGCCATCTTGTGTGTAGAAGATTAATCCAGTAAAGCCATCCTTTCGACTCCATAGCCCAATGGCCTGAAAAATACTCAACCTTGCCCTTAGTTGGCGGATTCCACCATTTAAATTCAAACAAAACTCTTGAACTTATAACTAGCCTAATATTTTCTGAGAACAAAGCTAAATTTTAAAGAGAGAGCACTCTCTGGATACAGATTGGCTAGATTCTGTATCTGAAGGTTGGTTTTTGGTTACCTTGGGTTTACTTTCCTTTTCCGCAACTTCAAGGTTGAGTTTCTCAAGCTTTGGAAAGGCTTGGACATCACTCTAAGTCATGGAATCAAGAAATTAAATTTCATAGGGGACTCCCTCCTAGTGATTAGAATGTTTTGAGAACCCAATCAATCTCCTAACCATTTGAGTCCTTCAATAGTAAAGAGGATCAATCTTCACATAAAAAAAATTGGAAACTTGACCCTATTCCACGTCCTCTGCCAACTCAATCGAGACGCTGATAAAATGGCGAACCGTGGCTCATAGGGGTGGGTAAATTTGAATTAAGTGGATTGGCCCTGGGAATTATTCCCATAACTTAGATGCATTATGTCTTATTCAGAGTGCATGGCCATCAATTATGGTGTCTATAGGAGCATAATGAATGAAATGATTATTCGCATGGGGGACAAGTGGGTGATGGAACAAACAAGGTACCCACTTGACAGTGTTTTGGAGTTTCGAAGTAAGTTTTTAAGACCTTTGTAGAGATTCATATGCGTGCCAAAAGGTTTCGTAGACAAATGGTTCAATATCCTTCTCGGGAGGATGACATATCAATGTGGAATTTTAATTTTGAAGAGATACAGGTAGATTTCGCCTAATGCCACTGCAAATTGGTTGCTAGGTTGGTTTAACAAGTCTATCGAGAAGGAAAACTATTTAATGGGGATGAAGATAGAATATTTGCAATCTTTAATGGCGAGGATGGAGTGCACTTGCGAAAATTGGGAGGATGTGTTATATAAGTTGACCCTGCCTCCACCAAAGGCATTTGCTCGCCTAACCTTTGAGTGTTTTTTGAGCAATTGTGTCTTTATGAGCGGTTTGGTGATGGCATCTTTAGGAGGGAAGCCTTTGGAGACCGACATGGATCAATGGAATAAGGCAGTTGAATTCTTATTCAAGTTGTAGATGGGAAGGCTCGACCTCCTCATGTGACAGGTAAAATTTATGGAAAATGACTCAGTGGCTAATGCAGACCGCATTGATGCAATAGTTGATTAACAACATTTTGTTTGAAGAGGTGTAGGAGATAATTGCTAGGCTACCTAACCCCTCTCTCACTCAATGACAAAGGAATCTTGGCGTTAGAGATGATGGTGTAGAAATGAGAAAAAGGGACAATCTCCTCAGTGAGGAAGTCGGGCCTTTAAACATCGGTTAATGTTGTTTTTTTATGTATTACAAGTATGTTTTGATTTTAGTTCAGTTCTACCGGTTATATGGAAAATATCATTGTAATATTTTATTCCACGGGGATTGTAGAGGGGATAAAGTTCTTTTTTGGTTGTATTGGAACGTAAAAGTAATTGAAATCTCTGAAGCAAGTTTTGGCTATTATGATGTAAACAATTATGGCCATGTAATCTGAGTTTTATAATATAAACTACTTATCCCATTAAAAAGAAAATATTATATCTAGGCATGTTATCCCATATATATTAGCAATTAACATTGCAAAACTGGTAAGAAGTTACACACACACACACACATCATTACAGTCCACAAATACAATGTGAGGAAGACTACACCACAAATAACCAAGAACACATAGCATCTCGTTGAACAAAAATCTATTCTTATTGTAACCATATTTTATTTCTCATCACCTAAATTCATTTGTCATGAATGAAATTGGTGGTGTAGAGCCCACATTGTGGCAATATGGTTTGTCATAATCTCAGTTACTCACAACTAAAAAACAAGCTAGGTCAATAGTTTTTCTCCTAAAGGTTTCCACAATCATATAGTGAAAACATTTGTAGGTGAAGAGATGCTTTCAATCCCTATGAATCAGATGAACTCCCTATAAGCTACTCTATGGAAATTATTATCATTACTCCAATCAAATGCTTCATGAGGTGAATTCCACACTCATGCCTACATTGTCACATGGAATATTTTCCCAATTTTATCCTCATTATCATTATTGGACTACACTCTATGATAATTTATTAGTCCCTACCTCGCTAGGGACTATAGCACTTGCCTCGCAATCAAATTCCATTGACTCTCGATTAGTTTGTTGAGTTTTTGTAACTTTAACCAAAGTTTCGAGAAAATGTTGAATAATTCTATTTTTTCCTAAATTAAAAAATAATTTTCTAATTTATGGAAATCTTATTTCTAATTTTCCATTGGTTGAGTGAGTCTTGATGTGACATAGTTCCCCTGGTTGAGAGCGACTTATTTTCAGTGTTTGTTTGCGCCTCAAAAATAATTTTAAAATCAATAAAAGGCTAATTTTGTAAGTGGTAATTATGTCAGTGAGTGCACTGATACTGACACTAACACTGTTATTGCTCTGCCCAATGATGCTAGAAATATCATGGTTTCAAGTCCCTTACATAAGAAAGTGGGTGGGGCTGTGGGCTGAACAAATATGTGGAGGAAGCTTGCATTGTGCAGAGTGTAGAGGTGCAAACAATGGCAAAGTCTGGTGGAAAATCCTAACTCAAAATGACTTTAAATAAACTAAGAATATGACAAGTAGATTTTGATCCTTCCAGTCATACCATCAATGGGATTGTTCAATGCTTCATTCTGCGAAGCTTTCCTTGTGTAGAGCTTACAATGAAAGCTTTCATTGTGAAAATGAAGCTTCCTCCATGCCTCCAAACTTTGTATTGTTTTAATTGAGATTCGTCTTAAAACCTCCACATACTTATCCCTCACACTAGTACATTTGGCGGAAATTCCGACACTTTTGTCGTAATGTCAGAAATTTCCCCAATTTCTATCAAATTTTCAAATCCCGCCACAAACCATCGCTATATCGACGTTTAGGGATATTGTCGCTTTTGCGATGTTTATGTTTGTCGTCGGAATTGCGATGTTTTAAAAACTTTGTCGGTCTTACGACATTTATGGGACGAAACGTCAGAATTGCGACGTCGCCTACACATTCGTCAGTCTTGCGACGCTTAGGAGAAACCGTAGGAAGAACGACGTTTCTCATATAGACGTCGGTCTTGCGACGTTGTGAAGCCAAATGTTGCAAGACCGACGTCTATATGAGAAACGTCGCTCTTCCGGTGGTTTTTCCCAAGCGTTGCAAGACCAAAGTTTAAACAACACAACATTTTAATATGAAAATCATTGTATTATTTAACATTTTATTAATATAAATATGATTTATTTGCATATAATAAATATTGCATCATTGGATAACATTTTTTTGGTTGGACCACAAACTTGGACATGAAAAACAATTACATGCGTGGACATGTAAAGTATTACTTTATTAACAATTGCTCAACATTTGAATATGAAAACATTATATTATTTAACATTTTGTTTATATAAATATCATTTATTTGGATATAATGAGTATTGCATTATTGGATAATGTTTTTTTTGTTGTTGGAAAACATGCTTATACATCAAAAAAATTACATCACACAAGTATACATGAAAACTTGCACATTTGGTATATTATTCCGAAGGCTAGGACATGCTTGGGATCTTTTAAATCCTTGATTACAACTTGGTGACATGAAAACTCTACTATTCTACCTTTACTTTAATGAGTGATTTGATATTTTAATTGAAGGTTGCAACAAAGACTCAGAACACATAATACATTATTGAAATGTATGTTATATTCCTTAGTTGTTATAGACCCTACATCACCAAAAAAAAAAAAAAAATGGTGTTACAATCATTACTGCAAGTAATAAAATTTCATTTATGCTTAACCATATAATAATATGCTCTAGAATAAATAAGCCACGTCTCATTGGAATAAGAAGTAGAGGATGCATTGAAATAGAAACCAAAAGCAAAAGTGTATTTCCAAAAGAGCTAAGCCTGGGTGAAATATTTTGTGGAAACAAAAAACATGATAAGCATATCTCAACGTAGGTTTGACCTTTTGACATTTGGTCTGTAAGATGAGTGTGAGAACCAACTATACAAGTCAAACATAAGTTACTAAAATACTCCATGGTTAGGGACTAATAAACAACCAAATTCACCATCCTTTCAAAAGTATTACATCTATATGAATACATTGTCCAAGGGACTTCACAAGTATATGAGAAAAAATATACTAACATACCCTCAAAATAGAAAGTGTCCTCCCAAATGCTATTGAGGAAGAAAAATTAAGTATATTGTTGATCCATGGACACTTGTTAAGCCTTTCAGATAGTTGGAAGAAACCTACTATTTGAGAGGCTGAAGGTATACCTCTCTTATGCTTGGTGATCTCTATAATTATGACCCTATATGAGATTCAAATGATCATCTCTGGGGTCTATTATATACATTAACATAGTAGTCAAGCAAGGGTGTCGACTGCCTCACATTCTTTGGACTTCATATTTATGGATGAGAGTTTCTCATTTCAAAATCCATGGGTGGTAAAGGTGGAGGCCCTCTATGGGATCTCCATTTCACTATTTTTTGACAACATCGTCCTTCTATTTCATGAATCCAAAAACAAAAGTACATTCTGAGCTCATTCTGAGATGAACATGGTCTTCAAGTCCACCTTGCAAACACAAAAGCATGTAAGTAATCTCACCTTCTTTTCAAGGATAGCAGGTAGAAATGGTGACATCCTAGTCTTTCCTTTGAATGCTATTATTTGGTTCATCTTTTAACTTGTTTTCGACATTTGTATCAATGTTGAACAGAGGATTGCAACATTAACAACCTTGGAGAGATGATGTTTACAACTTCAGTTTTAGGATATTCAGGCTAAGTTCTGGTTTCTTGACACCATGGTGATTCATTCTCTCCTTGTTTGCAAGGTTTGGAGTTTGGAGCCCATACTTACAAAAAACAAGTCATGACTCAATTGAGAGAGGTTACTCATTGCTATTCTCTCATTCATGGGAAAAATTGTTGTAATATGGCCCACTTAAATTGCAAGGCCATTGCCTTTTCCTTGTGAAATCATCCTCCATATCCTGAAGGTTGAAATAGAATATTGCAACATACACTGCTTCATTTTTCTTTTGTTACTTTTGTAGGAGAAAATCATAAAATAAAATGGTTGTGCTAATCTCGTACTCCATACCTGAAAGTTGAAATAGAATGTTGTAACATACACTACTTACATTCCTGTAAGTTGCTTTTCTTTTTCTATTAGTGTCAGATAAAGTTAAGTTGTGTATTTGTAGTTGTTTATGTTAACGTATAAACGATAGGAATAGGCTTGACACTCTTTGCTAGAGCACATCAATTTCAATAAATGTTAAAATACTAAAGTATTTGGGAAACTTGAAAGTTTCCATTTACAATTTTAGGGGCTCACGTCAGAGCGATTGATGGAGGTGCCTCAAAATGTCGCAAGCTTTCAGCTAAGAATGTCCTCCAAAATTATAGGTGATTCAAGTTCACTGTTTTCTTTCCTATTTATCTTATGCTGCTTCTTGTAAGAAGGAAAAAATTATCTGGATAGTTTTAGAAAAATGTTTTGGCCAATATATCAATAGATTTCTTTCAAGTGTTAATTAAAACTTTCGCAATTCCTCTAGCCCACTAGGGCCTGGAATTGAGATCCACAAAACATTCCTATACAGAGGAGACTCTCTTTTTTCCAATGAAATTGATCCAGTAGCTTTGATGTGCTCACTTCGACATTTTAGAAGCTTAGTCCGCCCTTGATGACCAAATAATATATTTTGATTCTCTTCTTGACTCCCTGTGATGAAAGAGTAGTAGGACTGATGATTTTCGAAGCACATGCATTTTGTTTACCATCTAGCAACAAGTTACTCAGTCATGAAAGACCTACGAGCTAGTCACATGATATTCCCCTTTCAACTGTACAGAGCCTACAAAACATACTAATAGTGCCTGTTGTAACCTTTTTGCAATACACATTGAAGTGGCTACTTGAATATTTGGGCACTTGGAGTTTACCAGGCCAATCAGAAGTTCAAAAACTATAGAGATATTCAGGGTGTCTGCAATCTGAATTGCAGTGATGGAAATCCGACTTTCTCTGTTTAGCACTCACGATTTCATGATTGGTGCTTTATCACTCATGTCTACACATAATTCATTGTCTGTGTAATTTCCTCCCTCTAATCTCGAATTGCAATGAAAAAAATCTACAGACTGAGAGGGAAAATAAAATAGAGGACAGATACGCATACAATGACACAATGATTTACATGTAGAAAACACTCTTGGGGGAAATACTCCACAGCAAAATAAGGTATATAGTGTTCCCAACTAAATTACATAGTAGGCACTCAAAAACAGAGTGCATTCTTCTATTGTATCTTCAGTCTCAAAGGATAGAATTGTCTGCTGCTATTACACAGACTCTCTGCTGTTAAAGAATCATTACTGGTACATAATCACTGGCTCTCCATCCATCATGTCTCTTCCTCTTCCAACAAAATAAAAACTCCTACCATCCCTGAACCATAACCTCTAGATGGTAAAGTAATTTTTTTTTTTCAATTGCAAACTCACATCTTTTACAGAAGAGGTAAAATAGTAAATACATACATCATCCATATAGATCACAGTGTGAAGCACATATAAGACTTGAAGAGTATGGTACATACCTGTATGAGACTGTTGGGGGTAAACAATCATCAGAATGGGTTTTTCCACACGGGGTAAACAGTCATGCGAGACTGCTGGGGGTAAACAGTCATCAGAAAAACGGACAAATGAAAATTTCCACACAAACAGATGGATAAACCAACAAAAGGATGAACAAGCCAAATAGATGGAAATTTTTTGTCAAATCCCCATGAAATCAAGGATTTAGTATGACAAAACACCATGAAATCAAGGATTTTTTTGGCAAGGGTCAAGTAACTTATGTACGAACAATGAAAAATCAATCAAGCAACAGGGATGGATAGCACCTTCTCTCAGGAAGAATCGGTGGCATTAATAGTTCTGACACGAACTCCAAGTAACTCGGAAGAAGAGCTCTGATGGTCGATACCTTCACTCAGGGCGTATTGAAAGCGTTCCTAGTTCTGATACTAGGTTCAGGTAACTTGGAGGAAGAACTCCTTGTTGATAGCTATAAAAGTAGTCAACCCCTTGATCTCAAACAAGATTCAGATACCTGGGAAGAGGAGCTCCTTTTGGATAACCAGATAACTAGGAAGAAGAGCGTCCAGTTTAAAGTTTCATTTAAAAATAAAAATAAAAAATTAAACAATCGTCGGTATTGCGACTCTTCATAAGCGTCGGTCTTCTGACGCTTTGAACATTTCCCCTTTTCATCGGTATTGCGACGTTTCGTCACAGGCGTCGGTCTTCCGACGCTTTGAACGATTTCCCCTTTTTGTCGGTATTGCAATGTTTCTTCATAAGCATCGGTCTTCCGACGCTTTGAACAATTTCCCCTTTTCGTCCGTATTGCGACGTTTCATTAAATTTATTAAAATAAAAAAAAAAAAAAAAAAAAAAAAAAAAAAAAAAAAAAAAAAAAAAAAAAAAAAAAAAAAAAAAAAAAAAAAAAAAAAAAAAAAAAAAAAAAAATAAGTCATTCTAAATATTTGTGTTTTAATATAAGGCCTGGACTACATGTTAGTTTGAAAATTTGACAAATGTCGGAAGACCGACAGTTCAATATCATCGGAAGACCGATAGTTTGGTAACGTTGGACGAACGACGCTTATAAAACGTCGGAATAGAGATGGTTGGCGTAACGTCAGAAGAGGGACGAATGCCTGGAAACGTCGGAAGAAGTGTCACTCTTCCGACGCTTTTTTGAAGTGTCAGAATTGCGACGTAATGGCTAACCACGTTTTTTCCGACCTCAAACTGTCGCTCTTGCGACGACTATGTGTCGGAAAAGCGACGAAGTGGCCTTCAGAAATTGGGCCAAATTTACTAGTGTTATGAATTTCTTTATCACATTCAACTGACTTCGTCTAACCTCTTACAATTTTTATTTCATACACAACACATCCTAAGCTTGTTAACTTGAAATAAATAAGAGAACGATTTTTTAGAGCTTTTCTTGTGCAGAGCTTACAATGAAAGCTTTCATTGTGCAACAGAAGCTTTCTGCACACCTCCAAACTCCACATTGGTTTAACTCGGATACATCTTAAAACCTCCACGTACAAATCCCTTATCACTATCATTATTAAGTTCAACTGGCCCCATCTACCTTCTTATAATTTTTATTTCATGCACAACAAAACCTAAGCCAATTAACTTGAAATAAAGAAGAGAACGAGGATGGAAAACGAAAAACTAGGAGACACAAGTAGAGCTACTGAAAAATGTTTCCTGCTTCGCTAACACTCTTAATATTTTTGTTTTCTAGGGAAGGGACAAAATAATTTTGACCTTTCTCTATTTTCTACCTTTTTCATAATAATATTTGCCAATCTAGTTGTTGTCAAGCAACTAAACAAGACCCACCAACATCCCAATCCCCCTTTTACTCACCTTTCGTCCTAATCCTATCCATCTTCACAATTGGAATGAACACATCAACGAAAACTATAAAAGAATACTTGGTTCACATATCTAATTGTTGTTGTTTAATTTCAAGTCTATTTCCAAACCCCACAATCAACAGTTTATAGACATGAGAATAATTGCGATAGAAACTTCACAGAAATGAAATGAAATGCATTAACAATATTCCTCTATTTAATTACGTTATTTTGGTTGAGCAAATTAGAATTGTGAAATTGACTCCATAGAAATAGAGATATGCAATCTAAAATCTATTATGTGTTAGTGTGTAATGTATATTTGTAATTAGAGCAGAACACTCAATTAATCATTGCACGCGTTTGTAGACAAGAAATATTTTATCTGATTTTAATTAGAACATCAGATCTGCAGTGGTAGTGTGCAGCAGCTAAGAGTTTATTCAAGTGTCTTTACCCTGAAATAATGATGTTGTGTGAGCTTGAAGCTAGGGAATACGTGAAGATTGTTCGGTTTTCGTGGGAGTTTGAATATCAGGGCTACATTGCTTCCGGGTCTTTAGCCATTTGTAGTGTTCAATTGTGAGGTCGCGAGAGACAATAAGGGTGAAGAGTTATAGGGGATTTTTTCCATTAATTTGATGCAGATGATTTTTGCGCCACGACGGAATGGTGAAGCTCAACACATGTTTTGGTGCAGATAGCAGGTTTTTAAGCCATGAATGAAAATCAATGCTATTTGGTTAAATTTCTTCATTCCAATGAACAACAGACTAATGAACCTTTGGATTATGCGGTGAAAGTTAGTTTGGATCTGTTCGTTGAGAATTTTTTTGGCACCACCGTTTCGTTTCTTGTGGGAAATTTCGTCACAGATCCGAAAGTGGTTAAAGATGGAAAATGTTAAAATGGCAAGGAAATATCACGTTCGATAGAAACCAATCATTTAGGTCAAGTCAAAATTTCTTCAACAAACAAAACAAGAAAGTGGATTTGGGTAAATGAAAAGAAATATCAGGGTATTTTAAGGCATAGGCTTTCTTGCCTCAAATGGGAACAAGGACAAAGACAAAGAAAAAGAAAACAGTTCCAGAGAAATAAAATAAATAAGAGCATCAAAAACCAAGAAGAGTCAGCCATTTATAGTCCCACATCCACACATCTTACTTGGTCATCGAATCTCTATGTCGAAGAACTGATGAAGGCCAAGACAAGGCTAGAGATTTTGGAAGCCAAAGAACAGGAAAGGGACTGGAAAATTTCAGAGATCGCATTTGCAAATCAATGTTTAATGGAAGGTAATATAATTTTAAAAGAACAGGTAAAAATGTTACAATAGGCTCTGGAGATGGGAAAACATAATGGCAAAGCATGAGCACATCGTGGCAAACCATGACAGAGTTAAGGGAAACAAACAAGGATGTGATAATTTCTAAAGCAACTCAGGTAGATACACAAGTATCTCAAGAAACAAATCTTTTGAAAGAGAAGACAAAAAATAAAAATAGGGAAGACAATCCAAAAGAAATCAAAGATTGAGTTGAAGACGCTAATGGTTACATGAGGATAGAGGAAGAAGATGCAAGTGCTCGTAGAGCACAGGAAAGAGAACACAAAGAAAGAAAAGACAGGGGAAACAAACTTTATTATCAGGGGAATAAGAGATTATGGGAGGAATGAAAGTACTCTCAATTTGACAAGGGACTTTCTAAAAGAGAAATTACATTGGAAAAGGAAAATTTGCCAAGCAAGGAGGGTGGTGAAGAGATGTGAAGAGAGTCCTCGACCCAAAATAGTCACTATGGTAAGCGTGCAAGACAAACACCATCTCTTGAGAAAAAAAAAACTCTTGAAAGGCTCACACTTCTTTCTAGATGAAGATTTAACCAACAAACAAAAAGAGGAGAGAAAGGAAGAAGTGAAGAAAATTAGGGTAAAGGCATGATTGCACAAGGGTAAAACAATTATTGTAGTGTTTGGGACTCAGGACAAAACAGGGCAGCAAGTTGGTAGTGAAGAAAAAACAGAGAATTCGATAATAGGGAGGAAAGCAACAAGAGCAACATGGATGAAAAGGGGCGAAGACCCAAATTTGAGTCTTATGTGTCAAACTATGTAGCAGTCAAATCCTACCCAGGTCTACCTAAGTTTAGTTTGTTGGAATTGTAGAGGCTACCCTTGGAGAAGGGGACCTGGGTTAGGGCCTATTGCGGAAGGTAGAGACATAATTTGTCTCACGGAAACTGATGAACATGATGGTTACAAAACTCCTGTGTTTGAAGGTTATTTGAAGTTAGCAGTTTGAAACAAGGTAGCATAAAATGGTAAAGGGTGTGGGGGAATACTAGTTTTAGTGAAAGAAAAAGAAGGTCATCACATTCAGTTGATGAAAGAAGATGCAAATAAACAATATTTATAGTTCAAAATAACATAGAACAAGAATCACATAAGAACTGCAGCATGCTATTTTTCCCCTCAAGTATCAAAAACTTACAAAAATAAGGGGCTAGACAGCAAGGATTTGTATGCAGATTTAAATAAATATATTGTTGCGTACTCTTAGCAAGGGGAAGTGATTTTAGTGGGCGATTTTAATGCTAGAACAAAAAATAAACAGGCAAGTATTCTTTGTTGCAAAGAGGATCATAATCCTATTTGGCTCACGGAAGAGGAGAATCCCCAATGGGTGATATGTTCAGAAGATGACAAAGTTAGAAATCATTTTGGAGAGGATTTGCTTACATTGTGTGGTGCTTTCAACTTAATTATTTGCAAGGGTCTAGACAGATGGAAAAGGTCTGGGAACTTCACGTGCAAGACATACAATGGGGCAAGTGTTGTTGATTATGTTATTTGTCCACAAAGCTTGATAGAAAAGATAGACGAAATTAAGATTGGAGAGCATAATTGGGACTTAAAATCAAACCATAAGCCAATTTATATAAATTTATCATGGGTATAAGAAAGGCAGCATAGGAGAAAAACCCAATCCTCTCGAAAATCACTACCAAGGGGAAAAATTCTTCTAACACAAGAAAATTGTACTATCATCAAGACAATGCTGGAGAGATTAATTTGGAAGGAGAAAATTGGTTTCCAAAGCTTCAATATTAATGATTTAACAAATATAATTCAAAGGGCACTTGAGAAGTGAAAAAGAGCAAAAATTAGCAAATCAGAATCAAATTGTTTTCCTATTAATGCTTGGTTTGATGAGGAATGCAAAATGGCAAGGAGGACCTTGAAAAAGGCAGGCAAGGAGAAGATGAATGTAAAGTTATATAAGCAAATACTAAAAAGGAAAAAATATGAGTTCATGAAAACAAGGTGAGAAGAGTTAATATATCTAGGCAAGAATAACCCAAAGCTTTTCTGACAAGAACTTCAACCAAGGAAGAAGAAAATTGAAAATAATATTACAACCAATCAATGGTTTGAATATGCAATACAACTCTATGAAAAAGAATCAGAGGCTGAGCCTCCTCTCAGGCTCAACACAACTACAAAGCTCTTCACGTTACTGGAGGTGGAAATTGGAATTAAGAAGTTGAAAACAGGAAATGCAAAAGACTTGGTTGAACTTCAAGTAAAGTATCTAAAATGGGGAATGAACACTCTTGAACCGCACATCATGGAAATTTTCAACAACATCATTCAAAAAGGATTCCCAAGAGACTGGACAACTAGCTTAGTAATACCCCCCTTTTAAAAGTGGATACATTAATAATTCTTCCAATTATAGAACCATTATGATCAATCCTTTGTTTGCAAATATTTTCGGCAGCATGGTAGAAAAAAGAATCAATAAGTGGGTAGAAGAAAAAGAAAAGAGGGCAAAAGGACAAGTGAGTTTTAGGCTGAAGCATTCTATAATGGATCATGGCATCATGTTGAGACACATTATTGAAAAATGTTTGTAAATAAGAAGTATTTTGTTGTTTCGCTAAATTCAAAAAGGAATTTGACACAATCCCTAGAGATAAGTTGTGGCGTAGAATGGAAGAACTTGAAATCCCTTTGCATTATAGAGTTGATGTCCATAGAATTTATGAAGAGATGAAAGTCAAAATTACAACCTTAGCGGGTATTTCAAAAAGCTTTAGAAGTGACATTTGATTCAAGCAAGGTTGTCCTCTATCCCCTACTATGCTTGGTTTATATATTGATAAACTGGAAGAGTGGCTAAATTTGCAAGGTGGGGATGGTGTTCGGTTGGGGGAGTTTGTGATAAAGCTTCTTTTATATGTTGATGATCTTGTATTTATTTCTAAATCGATCCATGGATTACAAATGCACGTATATGTCCTTGAGCATTTTTGTAGAGCAGTGGGGATGCAATTCAATATTAGAAAAACCAAAATAATGATTTTCTCTAATAAAAGGAAGTAGATTCAGCATATGTTCTTCTTGGAAGGCAACATTCTTGAAAAATTAAATGAGTACAAATACCTCGAGATTGATTTCAACAACAAACTTAATTGGGAGGATTTCAGAAAGAAGAGAATCTTAGGAGTGTGGAAATCATTATATGCTCTTCAAAACATATGTAGAGAGACAAATTTATGGGTTTGGAAAACAATTAAAGTGCTTTTTGGACTCCTAGTTTGTCCAGTGATGCTATATGGGTGTGAATTGTGGGCTAGTAGCACCCTTGTCTTAAAATGGAATCAAATTGAGAAAATCCAAAAACGCTTGATCATGAGCAAGTTCAAATTAAAAAGTTTGGTACCTTTTGAGATAATGTTGAGTGAAACACGAGCAAATCCCATCGAAAAAATTACTATGGTGTGGCTCATAAGATATCTAAAAATAATTGAGAAAATGTGAGTAGGTAGATGGCCTAATGTTATCTTCAAGGAAGGCATGAGTGAAAGAAAGAAAACATGGATGAGACAAAACTACACATGGATACAAAAATGGAATATCTATCTCAATGCTTGTCCCAAAAATAGCAAGGAGCTAAATAATTTTGTTATGGAGAAGTTTCGTAAACAGGTATGGGGAAAAGAGTTGGGTAGAAAGAATAAGTACTACATTGAAGAATTCAACCCTACATATGATCTCCAACAAAAAGAGTACATTGAAGCTAACATTTCGTGGAGGTAAAAGGTTCTTATTGCTCAATTAAGAACCAACTCGCATCAACTTCGGTGTGAAACAGGACGATGGAAAAGGCCTAAAGAAGCTTGGGAAGAACGGGTGTGTACATTTTGCACGTCTAGGGAAGTGGAATCGAAAAAATATTTCATTTTGGAATGTGATGCATTCAAAGACATTAGAGAAAGTTATGGGAATAAGTTAGCATCGATTTCTTGGCATTTTATTTTCAGCGATGGGAATTTTGGAAGGTTGGGCCAGCTCATCATCAATTTGAATAAGATAATGACCGAAATGAAAAAGGAAAAAAACAAGGAACTCATAGTCCGATAAACTATTTTTAGTCTTGTGGACGATAAAATATCATTTTATTTATTTATCTCCTCACTATCCACTAAGCTTGCATTGCCCCAGTTGCAATCATTATAGCCTTTCGTATTCCAGTTGTCACGAATGTGTCACAACTGCATTGGATTAAATATTTAAACACCTAATTCCTTTACACTACGTTATGCTGCAATCTACCAACTTAGATTTATGTGCATAAATCTATGGGTAAGGAAGTCATTTCTCTACACGAGTGTATGCTCACTTCATCAATAAACACTGAAGCAAGCAACAAATTTGCATCAAAAACTAAGGGTGGGATCAAGACGATTGGAACTCGAAATGAAGTTTCCTTTTCACCTCCACAAGGGAGTAGGTTGAAGATGAAATATCCAGAATACAAAGGCGTGCGTTGTTGTAGTTGGGGAAAATGTGTGTTTGAAATTTAGAAATTGAAAAATAAAACTTGAATTTGGCTCAACTCCTTCGATACACATTCTTCCTACTACATTGTTGCAATGGTGCTTTATGTTATCAAGAATGTGTATAAAAGCTTGTGTATCTCATCGCAAACCATCTCTGGAGCGGTAGGATTTATGCTTGTAGCGTGGAATATGATAGGGTGGTTTGATAACATAATTAGTTTGATCTGATAACCTGGAGGTTAGACAATAGCGAAGGTATCAATATATGAAAGAGGCGAGGAAATACAAAAATACAATACAAGGTGAAGGCAGTTTTCCTTGTCCATACATAATCAACATAAACACTAATAGAAGTTTACCCAATTACCTATTTACGATAGAGGTATATGTAGTCGATACAACGATACTCTAGGTACAAATTCAATTCCCACACTTGTAGATTCATCACCTTGCAAGAGAAGCTATTGATCGTAGAATTTGTGAGTTTTGTGTGTTGTTACTTATGTTGTAACTATGAGGTTTGTTCCAACATGTGATTGTGTTACAATCCACTAATGCAACGTTTCATCAGTATATTACCCACCATAACTTTGTCTAGCATCATAACCAGTAGTAGCATTCACGATGAACTAACCGCCAACGCCATGACCTTTGACTCAGTAAATTATCCCTTTTCCATGAGTTTTAAAGCCAATCACAAATGCAGATCCCAATGTAGTTACCCCTGTAGCTCTTGTTTCACTGTGTGGAGCTTTCATTGTACAAATCTTACAATGAAAACTTTCATTGTGCAGAGGAAGCTTCCTTCGCACTTCTCATTGCGTAAATGCAATGAAGTGAGAGATATAATCATTGCTCAATCACATTATTAGTATTTAAATGCCACAACTTCGAAATTATTAATGACAAGTGTTAGGAAGAAACTCTAATTTTTATTTTACTTATTTTCTAAAATTGCAAGGCAATTTTGGGAAATCAACACCTTTATTTTCCAATTTAGAGGTTACCATATTTATTTCTATTTTAATTTGAAGATGGGATCAACATTTTGGATTTATTTGAAGTTTAACTTCCGATCAACATACCATATTCTGGTAATGTTTATGCATCCCACTTCCGAGCAAATCATATTTCGCTAATATATGTTTTAATTTGAAGAAGTTCATTATGCAGGGGAAGCTTCCTCCACACCTCTGCACTCTACATTTGTTTAAGTCAGATTCATCTTAAAACCTCCACATACCAACCCCTTATGATTTGGTGGTCGTATTCTTCATGTTGCATTGTTGCGATGATGTTTCATGATACTAAGATTGTATATAAATTTCAACATATATTTCAGTGTTTAATTTACTTGTATTTGACATATCTCACTTCATTGCATTTACTACCCGACAATATTGTAGCCCCTTTGGTTTACACATTGCAGAGTGCAGGGGTGCAAAGGAAGCTTCCTCTACACAACAAAAGCTTTCAATGTAAGCTCTGTACAATGAAACAATGACTATGGTAGTGCAAAATTAAGAAACGTTGAAACGTCAAAATATTTCATAAATGTATACAGTGAGTCGAGAATGAATGTAGTATCAATTTTTACTTCCTACCAAAGTTCTGAATCCCCTTCGCACAACTGACACTTTAGTTCTTTCAACCAACATTAGTCATGGAAGTAGATGGAAATGCAACACAATCAACTGATAATGCGAGTTCTTAGGCATAGTTAATAGTTGGAGTTGCAAATGCAAAAGGTGAAATGTAACGACAAAACGTAAAACCTGCATAAAGAGGTAGGACATGGCCAATTTCTCTATATCTTGAGTAATTTAAGACAATTACTATAACGATTGCAAAGTGTACATATCTAAGGGTTTAACTTTCATTATGTTGAGTGCAAAAATGCAAATGAAACTTTTATTGTATGGAGTGTGGAGATATGGCTTGTAGAAACAATGACAAAAACAAAATATTTTCAAATAACAACAAAACACAAACACCACACAAAAAGTCAAAGACTATACTTCTATATCGCTATAGCTATACTTATTATCCTTATCCTTATCCTTGCATAGTTGCATAATTTCAAAAAAATTATTAGGTTGGCGTAATTACATTTCTTATATTATAACAATTTTAAAACATTCAGTGAACTTCTTCTTTTATAGATACCTTGAATGCAGAAAACGTTTGCTAGGGCTACTCCAACTAGCAACTTTGTTTCTTGCTCCTTCCTTGTTGCGAATGAAATATATGTTCGAGCAAATGAAAATAACATTTATGATTTGACTATCAAACTCATCTAGAGAAACCACCATACGTGTCCTAGTTCTTCATCTTATGCGAAAATGGAGGCAAAGAAACACGTGGCCAACTTCAATTGGAAGGCACCATGGTCCATATTCCAAAGAAAATGACAAATGAAAAAGGACAAAGTAACAAGTGTCACTGTGTGACGTGTTACGTGAGAATAAAACTTTGGTTTCTTAACTTTTACGCAGATTGAAATTTTATTTGAAGTTTTATAATAATGTCAAGTTATTTTATTTTGGTTTCTTAACTTTTACGCGGTGTGAAATTTTATATGAAGTTTTGTAATAATGTCAAGTTATTTTGAAACATATTTTAGAGTGAGAATTCTTTTAAAAATATTAACTAGTATTTGTTCATTAAAAAAAGCCGAAGGACACCGAAGGCGTGTTGTTAAATTCCTGGAGCGAACGAGATGACAGCAGCACGGGCAAGCCAAGGATTGGACAGCAGGAGGTAGGATGCCCGCTAAGTGTCAAATTTTGACAGGGTAGAAAGGCGAATCTTGAGCAGATGTGGATCGCTGGGATTGGCTGATATGAACAGTGTTTCCCAGCCAAAACCAACAAAGAGAACACCTTTGGTGTAAATATTATTTTAATTGTTTTTATTAAATTATTATGATTTTAATTTTGTTTAATAAATTTAAATATATTGCTTTTAATAAAAGAGATCAGTTTGTAAAATAAATTATAAACTGGGTTTAAAAAAAAATTAATTCATTTCTAAAATAATAATTAAAAAATACACACTTTATTAAAATGTCAAGAAAATGCATGAATCACTTTATATCATTATCAAGATATGAATTTATAAACAAATTTATTCATTTTAGGAAACCATAAATATTACTTAATATTACAAAATTAAATTTTTCTTTTTAAAAATAAGATTGCAAATTACAAAATATGACCCATATTGTATAATGACTAAAATATTATAATGATGTTGATTATAGATGAATAAATAATACTTAAAATATAGAATATTTTTAAAAAAATATTATTATTATTATTATTATCTAATTTTAAGGTCACTGCCAAGCCAGACACCAAATTGGTGTATGAGACCCCTTATTTGTGGGACAAGGGGTCCACCTCTACATACAATTTGCTAAGTTTATGAAGACATACATACTCTACCCATCTGGTTTTTTAGAATTGATTATCATTTCATTTAAAGTAATATTATTAGATATGGCCTATTGTTTATAGTGAGCAAAATATTATGATGTTTCTAAATATCAGGGTGGTTTGATCATAACATTTATTCATTTGACATTAATATTGTAAAATAGCTTCCTTGGATGGGAGTGACACTCTATCTGTCATAATTAGCACCATTAGTTGTCATCGTCTACTTCCATCACACCCGAGTCAACTTGGAAAAATGACAAATGAAAAAAACATGATCAACATGCAACACACTTGGGGTTTATGGAAATTGATGCTACACTTCTCTCGACATTATAAGCAATTTCCTTCATGTCTACAAGATGATTCAATGTGTACCTCTCACTTTTTCCTAGCCATTATGAAGCACAGTCAAGTTAATTTGACAACCCGTATGATATCTCACACTTCTTTGGGATTGCAGTCATTGATTATATACAACAAGATAACTTAGTTTACCTAGTTAACCTGGTCTTTTAATCTTTATCAACATCACTCCTTAGCTTTCTCATGATTCAAAAGTAAGGTATATGCCCCTACTCTTCCAATCCCTCCTTTCATACTTCCTTGTTGCCTTGGATATTCCCTCAAGTTAAATTCCATCCCTTTCTTGTGGCTAATCAAATCTTGGCAATAATATTTTTCCTCTATTATTCCTTTTGTTTTATTTCAAAGATCCACCTGACAAGTCCATCCTTCTGTTCTCTTACTTTTACCCTTTGTAGTTGAGGCACCGTCATTGGTGGCTCTCTCTCCTCCCTATAGTATCATGACGGTGCCTCTCTCTCCCCCCTATAGTATCAGACACCCTTCCTACCTCATAGTTAGCTCTTGGCTCTATCATCTCTTGCCAACCATTTGTGCAACCCTTCCATGGCAAGTTTACCAACCTTTAATCCTTTGGCTCTTTGCCATCTCTTTTTGATGTTTTGGTTTTAAGTGCATCTGCAAGAATGCCTTGGCACAACCCATGTCAACATAATCATTTCAAGGGTAGGCATAAAGGCCCATCTTACACACGAGCTTAGATTAATGCAAATGACTATGATGCCATCTACTGGGAGCATACACTTTAGGAAACCTAAAATGAAGTTAATCTTGTAGAGGGAGAAGAAAGACTTGAAAGGTGCTTCTTATAAGATGAAGAAGTAGAAAAAAATGTTGGATGATTGATACGTGATATATGCACAAGTAGAGGAAGATATAACAAATAACTTAAAATAATGGATATTTATTGGAAAGTGAAAACAACAATGGGAAAAGTGTTGGTAGAGAGAAGCGAGACCCAACTGAAAATACAGTTGTCCATCAATACTCTTTAGTTATAAGTCCAAAAATTGGATTATATGGTGTCTTAGTTGGCCAAGAACATCACGAACTTAGAGTTTACTTAATCTGATGAAGAAGACAACCAACGAGTGATAACACACCATGATTCATCCTCTAAGTAATTATATTTAGAATATATTTTTTTGCTTTACTTTTTATCATCCACAAATATGTTAAATAATATTATTATAGACATGTGATACTTAAAAGAAACTCAAAAATTTCACTTTAATCATATTTTTGAAAATATGTTTATATGGACCAAAATAATGTTATTATACTAATGGTATGGTGTCCTCATGGTAGGCTAATTACTAAGCATATGTATTTTTTTATTAATGATTTAAATAGAATAAAGTATTAAGACGAAGTTAAAAAAATATATATAAATAACTCACATATAATTGCGGTAATTTAACCAACCTCATGACTTGAGGGCTGAAGGATGGAGTGCACGAGCGAGAGTTTTTGCAGGTTGGGGCAAGAGGTCAACGTAATGACGACTCAACTGAAAGGTGCTCCAGGAAGGACTGGCTCATGCATGGGCCTTTCTTGCTATCAGTGTGAATTAGGTGGCAGGCTCCAGTTCCTTGATGGAGGAAATGAAGCATCGGGGTTTTGCAAAGGAGGGAAGGGGACTGCGGCTGAGGCAGGCGACACTTTTTCTCGAAGAAGGAAGGTGACGATGTTTGGGGCAGGAGGCCCTGGGTTTCGAAGGAGGCAGGGGTAGAGTGGATCGGAGGTAGCTGACTCAGCAGATGGGCGTGGCTCTCATACGAATCCCTTGCACGTTTCGATGGCCCTATGCAGATCGATGGGTAAAGGGTCTCACACAATAGGGATTGGATCAATCTGGATCCAGAGGGTGAGTCTTCTCCAGGTGACTTTTTCCCTTCATCAAATTTTTACTGATTTTTATGCTGTAAGCTATACCTTTGTTTGCCAGATCTCTATCTTGTCTGGCGCCTGGGGTTCGGGGCTTGTGGACTCTCTCCCACTTCTAATGCTCTTTGGTTTGAGGGTTTAGAGAGGATCCAGACTCAATACAGAGTCCCCGCTATGTAAGGAAACAGAGGCCCTTGGATCCGGTGACTATGCTGCTGCAGGGGACTGTTTGAGGGGTATAGGCATAAAAATCCTCAAGGAAGAAGTAAAAGGAAAAGGAAATAATGCAACAAATAGTTTCCATATTTTTATAAGAACATTAGGCGGAAAATCCCAAACCCTCTGGGTACATGATTCAGAGCAGATCATAGATCTGAAGCAGAAGATACAATTCTTAACAGGTATCCTAGCCACAAAGCAGAGTCTAATTTTTTTGGGGAAAACGCTACAGGAAGGAAACCTTTTAAAATATTACCAGATCCAAAAGAATTATTCCATAGTCTTGAATCTAAGACTCAAAGGAGGAGCTGCAAGAGGAAGCACATCGACCAGACCTGACCAAAACAGAATTCAAAGACAAATGAAAGGAGCAAATACTTTCAAAATAGGAACCCTAAATGGCCCATCATACAGGAATATTCTGTAGGGGAAGAACAAAGAAACAACACCACTTGAACAGGCAGAGAATATGCCCAAACCTTATATCGTGGAGAAAATGAACTACATTCCAGAATTGAACATTGAGGCACCAGAGATCAAGGAATATAGGTCTGCCTTCGAAACACAGGCAATAATATGCAGATTCAACTGCTACTAGCCAAAACCAATGCAGCTATTCCATTGGATTTTTACTAATTGGACCATGGACTGTGACATACACCTCTACTCCAAGGGATACTTTATTGTCAAGTTTCCATCACAAGAAGCCAGAGACATCATCCTTAGAGTGGTTCTGTGGTTTTGGGGGTCAACTGGGCTTTTCATTACCCCTTGGTTCCCAGATTTTGATGCCAATACGATGGAGATAACCAAAATTTCGGTTTGGGTCCGACTATATAATCTCCCACTCCATTTCTGGAATGAAGGAGTTTTAGAGGGCATTGGAAACAACTTGGGAAGATATATCAAAACAGATATCCAGAGGCTGGAGGAGCGAATACTCACTTTTGCATGAATCTCTGTAGAAGTGGACCTCAACAAGGGGCTTCCTAAAAGTATCATGTTGAAACACAATTAGAAAAAATGGCTGCAACATCTAGACTATGAAAACATAGCATTCAGGTGTAGAATATGCCGGAAAACAGGGCATCTACAAAACAGTTACCCGGATGCAACAAGGGAGAAGAGGAAGAAGAGGAAAATAGGGAAAGCATCCAAGGGATGGGAATTTCCATCAGGAGGACCAGAGCAAGGGTTGGAAGATGAAGGGGATATCCCAACCCAACAGGAGGAAAAACAGATAGCAAAAGAACAAGGACACCATGAACAAGACTTACAAGAACCAATGGAAACCAACATGACATCACAAATGGTTGAGCCGACAATAGATCCCACACACGATTATGTTATAAGCTTAGGAGTGAATAAAAGATCGCATGTGTCAGAAAGCTCAAACTCCGAGAAAGAAAACTCCATGAGGAACGAAGAGCTGGCCCTGGTTCCTTCTCCCCTACATTCAAGGACATGGCAGATAGTACAGAAGAGGAAGGGAAAGCGTGAAAAGCCCAACCCTAGTTGCAAACTGTAAAAAAAATTTTTAGTAGCCTCGCTACATTGACTAGTATGCTTACGCACATGGGCCCTTTTGGCATCTCGAAATGCTTAAATGCATCTACAAAATGTAACTTTCATTAATATTAATAGAAAATTGCTGATTTTTTCTTTGAAAAAACTCACATATAATTACATAAAAAAATAAAATACAAGTTAAAAATAGTTTGCATTAAAAAAATAAATATTCAATTAACTTATCTACGTGTTTGAACCCACTTACATGAAATGCTACCTTACTTAAAATCTCTATTTAACATTTTTACTCAAGTAATATTATTAGTTTATGAAAAAAATTATTTAATTAGTTTATGAAAAAAAATTATGGTTTGCAGTGACTTTCTATATATATTATATATCATTTTAATGAAATTTAAAATATAAATATTAAGAAAATACATTTATTTTTGAAATATATAAAATAAAATTTAAAACATTTAAAGGAATTTTTAATAGGGAAATAGTCTTGATTTTTATTTTAAAAATGTTATTATTATTCTTTATTATATTACATTTTATTTTGATTTTATGAGACCAAACTATTAATGTGATATTTACGCCGTAAGGCGTATTTATTTGAAACAACTTTCCTAGTTGTCTCTTTGTCATAATATTTACCATTCGATCTTTTGTTAGACGATTGAATCAATATTAATCGTTGATTGGAATAGTCACAGTTGGACAGTTACGAAATTAGTTTTCCATCCGCCCAAACTACTTTAGCATATTAGGCGGAAGGCTTTTCAAATGCTCATGGCTTCTCTGCAGAGATCAAAACTCTGGGCATAATCCGCCATCTGCATGTTGTTAGATCACTAGCGTTTTGGTTCAACCATGACACCTAACAGGCGCTCGCACAAATAGAGCCATAGCTGCAGGCTTCTGGAAGGCAACTGGCATGGACTTATGTCTGAACTGAATTGTCTATTGCAGAGACATAGAAGATTGGGTCTGCTCCACATGATGAATGGTACTTCTTCAGTCATAAAGACAAGAAGTACTGAACGGGCGCTCGCACAAATAGAGCCACGGCTGCAGGCTTCTGGAAGGTGACTGGCAGGGATAAAATCATATTATGAACTGTAAACGAATTGGCATGAGGAAAGCACTTGTTATGAATCCTCAAGCAATGTTGTGATGTCTTTTGACCGTGCATATAGTTACTGTAGCTCCAATCTAATGAATCCATAGCGCTAATTTAAGATTGGATTTCCTTAGGTTTTTTCGACACAATTGAGACCCACAGTTTGAATCCAATGTTAGACGAAAGTGTGATGCATTATCCAGCCTATATAAATTTATACTGATTTATACCGTAATATTTAGTTAAATGACAGTGAGATTTTCTAACCAACTTATAAGATACCATAAACAATTTTGTAATTTATATTTAAAGTGTCCTAATATATATATTTTATTTTAATATTTAATAAAAATCGAAGAAAAAAATATTAATCATAATAAACTATTTTAATAATTTAGTTAAATTAATAATAAATAAAAGATAATTGAAATTTATAAAATTAATTAAATTTATGTTTTGAAAGACTATGGAAGGAACACCATGGACAATTCAATAATATTTTTATATTGAAACATTTATTTCTCATTATGATCTCATCTTGTTACAAAAAAATTTTAATAGGTTTTTTCTACAAATTATAAAATACAATTAATTTTATTATTTTTTCAAAAATAAGTATATAATGTTTGTTTAAATATATAATTATAACAAAATGATAATAAGTTAATTAACTAAGCTATATGATCAAGATTATAGATATTAATCCATAATAAGTATTAAAAGACCTATCATGATACATATTACATTGATTAGATTAAAAAAATTATTAAAAATTAATTAAATTTAGCTTTATTTTAAATTAGTATTAGTATTAATTACGCTGTAAAGCGTTCTTATTTGAAAACAACTTTGCTGAATGAGTACGTGTACCATTATGTACCTTTGATTTGAATGTTAGACGATTCAAACCATTTCAGCCCTAGATTAAATTCTGTTATTTTAATCGGTTATACAGCATAACGAATATCAGAGGTTCGTGAGGGAACTCAGGTAAAGGCCATATCTCTTTAAGCTCGCACGATTCCCCCTCTGTCTGTAACAACTCCAATCCAATCACTGGGCAACTTGATTACCTTGAATCTCACAGAAACTTATTCTGAATTGAGAACTTCAACGCATACAGCAAAACAATTCAGTCGGTGTGAAGATAGGTGTAACCAGAGGCAAACTCTTGTGCACTGAGTCCATGGGGGAGCAGAATAAATCAGGCAGGCTCATATTGGTGGCCATGGATGAGAGCGAGGAGAGCATCAACGCTCTCCAGTGGGCTGCTAACAACTTGTTTGCATCGCAGGATAGAGTCATTCTCATTCATGCTTAGCGCTCTCCAACTTCCCCTCTTGCAACAGCAAGCCCAGGTCAGTCTCTTCAAACATTTTTATTCCAGTTGTAATGGAGATCGGTGGGAAGTAATTCTCTGTAAATTAATGCAAGATTTTGGGTTTATTGATTGAAAGAGTTTTACTCTGTTAGCCACAGAAAGCAGTAGAATCAGCTTGTTGTGTAGATTCATCTCAGAGCTGTTCATGGCATTTCATCTTGAAGTGCCTTACTCTGTTTTGGGTTTGTTCTAGATGCCCTGTTCTGACTGCAGTTTGGTGTGAACAGTTTTCATGGTGCCAGTAGACGTGCTCAAGATGTTGGAAAAGGATATAAAGAAGTCTACCGAGAAGATTTTGGTCAGAGCAACGGAAATATGCAAAGCCAAAAATGTAAGGTCTACATTGGAATGAAAGGAGTTGGTGTGAACCAGATTGCAGGGTTGCTTCCAAATGAATATAAATCTAATATAGTTGTATTCATGTTCAATTGAATGGTAATATTGAAAATCCTTTTCCCTTTGATCATTGGCTGACTGTATAGAATCCCTCCTAACTAGCCTTTAATTGGAAATTGCACAGGGAAGAGCTAGGTGCCCTAGAACTCCATCTTGGAGGGGGGGGGGGGAATCTATCAATACTGTGTGTTTGTGTTATAACAGTTTTTTGAAGTTTATAATATATATGTGGAAATTGCACAGGGAGGATCAAAGTGCCCTAGAATAAATCAGACAGGCTCATATTGGTGGCCATGGACGAGAGCGAGGAGAGCATCAACGCTCTCCAGTGGGCTGCTAACAAGTTGTTTGCATCAGAGGATAGAGTCATTCTCATTCATGCTCAGCGCTCTCCAACTTCCCCTCTTGCAACAGCAAGCCCAGGTCAGTCTCTTCAAACATTTTTATTCCAGCTGTAATGGAGATCGGTGGGAAGTAATTCTCTGTAAATTAATGCAAGATTTTGGGTTTATTGATTGAAAGAGTTTTACTCTGTTAGCCACAAAAAGCAGTAGAATCAGCTTGTTGTGTAGATTCATCTCAGAGCTGTTCATGGCATTTCATCTTGAAGTGCCTTACTCTGTTTTGGGTTTGTTCTAGATGCCCTGTTTTGACTGCAGTTTGGTGTGAACAGTTTTCATGGTGCCAGTAGACGTGCTCAAGATGTTGGAAAAGGATATAAATAAGTCTACCGAGAAGGTTTTGGCCAGAGCAACGGAAATATGCAAAGCCAAAAATGTAAGGTCTACATTGGAATGAAAAGAGTTGGTGTGAACCAGATTGCAGGGTTGCTTCCAAATGAATATAAATCTAATATAGTTGTATTCATGTTCAACAATGAAAAGCTTGACTAAAATTTTACTGTGAAAAGAATGGGACTATCTGTGAAACACGTGGTGTTTTTCTTTTTCTTAGTTAACCATGACTGTCCTTGTTACAAAGTTGGTTCTTTTTTTATTTCAAGTCATTGTCGTCAATTACAATAGGATCAAGTAGGCACCACTAGGTGCAATGGCAACAGTAACAAGCAGGCAGTACTTGGTCTGACTATGACAGTATTCAATATGTAGTAGATGCCCGGGCACACCAATGGTAGCTAGCCTGGATAATCACTTCCACCTTTTGAGCATGGCTATTCTTAGAAATAGAACATTGCTCTTGCTCTTTTAATTAGAAAGTTAACTTTCCAAGATCTCTTCATAGGAAGGAAATTCCTAGCCTTGAAATAATTTGATCTGGCTAAGAATCAATGGGGAAAGAAAGTAATTGCTGTTCTCCTTTTGTTTTCACCATGATTGTTCAGACTTCACAAATGTGATATACAAAGCTGTGGAGTTCCAGACCTAAAAGATAACTGAAATTTCAATGGAAACAACCCTATAGTTGAGATTCCCGGCTTGTGACTGTGAATATGTTAACGATAAAGTTTGAACATAATTTGACTTGTAGATATCAAAATGTAGTGTTGCCTAGAGATAATGAAAAAATTTCCACCCCACCATAAAAGCAAATATAATTATATTCTGATTCAGGTCTCCAAGTGCAGATTTGATCATTGATCAAGCATTTTACCATTCATGGAAGAGCTGTAGAAAAATGTATCCTGTCAATTTTAAATATACCCGATCAAGGTTTTGTATGCAGAGTATGCTCAAAGTCTGCGTTCATGGTAGAAATGCTTTTATTATGTGGATTTTTCTGGTGTGTAAGGCTAGATTCGGAATTAAGAGCATTTCTTATTATTGTGTTTGCAAGCTGTGGAGTTCCAGACCTAAAAGATAAGTGAAATTTCGATGGAAACAACCCTATAGTTGAGATTCCCGGCTTGTGACTGTGAATATGTTAAGGATGAAGTTTGAACTAGTGTATAACTCAAAGTACCCCTCCATAAGGCTGTAAATAGGCTATCGCAGTCATTTACGAATCTCAGAATGCTCTGGATTGCTATTATCAAAAACAGATCTTATATTTAAAAGTGCTATAGATTGGAACTGATGGGGAACCTGAAAAGACAATAATATGGTTCTAAGATTGTTGGGTGCATCTATGATCTGCTTTTGTTCTAGGAAAGGAATGGGTGAAGCCTTCCAATTTTATTTGCTACTTCAGGTAGCCCTTCCTTGCCATTTCTCGTTCATTATGGTCACTAAAAATGTACTCTTGTTCATACATGCATGCAGAAGATAAATAATGCGAGATTCTGTTATCACGTCTCATTCAGTATATATTTTATTTCAATTTCCCACTAACTCATTCCTACTTGTACCAAGATTGCTTATATGATATATCCAATGACAGAGAAACAACTGAGTGCTTGGGTATTAAATCGTATTATATTTTTTGAAGGTATCCTCATATCGTAGTGTCTCTTTCCCTTGCAGTATGACATGAATTTCATGTTGTGTTTTCTTTTCTTTAGACTTTTGCTGTCTGCTAGATATACTACATTATTTAACTGTCCTCTGGCTGGCATGCTTAGGAGTATTTTTGCAGTTTCTGGGCAGCTTTCATCAATGACAATTTCACTATGAACTCCCAATTTTCCCCTAAATTGCACCTTATTCACTTCTCTAGTAACTGGTATAAAAAAGAGGGCCTCTGGGGCTTTCTGGTAGCTTTCATCAATTTCACAGTTTTCATCAATTGTATTATGTACTTCCAATACACCACTAACTTGAACCCTAGACAAAGTAACCCATGGAAGTGAAGAACCCTGTTGAAAATGTGGATCTACTGATTCGACCCCAGTCTGATTGCTCTCTTCAACAGACCATGATATATCTTCAAGTTATCTTAAGATCCTATTCTAGCTTATATATGGGTGGCTAGATCTCATTGGATTGGAATAGAATTTTGGATGCCATTAAGATTAACATACATCTCCTTTTTTTGGAAGAGACAATGTGGAACAGAGTGTTATTTTTGTTTTTCTTTTACCAGTCTGTGCATGTTATGATAATTTGATTTTGAAATAATATTTTTGACTAATAGATGGACGCTCATTTGACTTTCATTGAAGCAATGCTACATTTGTTCCACTCTGATTCTGGAATTAGGCTATGACAGTGCAAAAATTGACCTTTGAAGCCTTTAGTGTCTCTTGATTGTCATTTAACTTTATACATCAAGGTATTTAATACTTCGCCAACAATGAAAAGCTTGACTAAAATTTTACTGTGAAAAGAATGGGACTATCTGTGAAACACGTGGTGTTTTTATTTTGCTTAGTTAACCATGACTATCCTTAAACAAAAATGGTGACTAACCGGGCAGGATTGGGCATGTGCTTGAGCCAAGATGTAATCCCATGATTTGGCAGAATTCACAACAAAAACTCTGGAAGCCATGACTTTTTGCTGGACATCCATGATGGTAAAAAAATTGATCATTAGATCTCTTGATGATGGGCTGTGATATTGAGCATGAAACGTGATTAGATCTTTTGATGTTGGGCTGTGGATAAAAAAAATTACCACACAAGAGTACTCCAAACACTCCCCAATGCAATCCTGATACAAAATATTGTTGATTAAACTCAAAACTGGTGTGGAGCATTTATAGCAGAACTCAGGGCCTTCAAAGGGAAGTAGGTGCCGTATGAGGAAGGAGTGGTGGGGTCTTTAATCTTTATTCGCTCTGGAAAATTCAAAGCAACAGGCAGTCAATCAATTTTCATTTTGTAAATCAACGTTGGCATGCCATCAAGTCTCACATGTGAACAATCAAGATGTGTATTTTCTTACTCTAGACATTCTTTTTTTACTTGCAAATGAGAACTGATTCTAACAAAATTAAAAGTTTTCAAAATGTAATCAACTAAAGCCAAATCAAAATCAAACAATTAACTTCACTTCAAGTGATATCCTTCAAGCGGTATCAGATTTCAAAAATATTGAGAAATCTACAATATAAAGATAATGTTGAATATAAATCTTTAGACTTTTGCTGTCTGCTAGATATACTACCTTATTTAACTGTCCTCTGGCTGGCATGCTTAGGAGTATTTTTGCAGTTTCTGGGCAGCTTTCATCAATGACAATTTCACTCTGAACTCCCAATTTTCCCCTAAATTGCACCTTATTCACTTCTCCAGTAACTGGTATAAAAAAGAGGGCCTCTGGGGCTTTTTGGTAGCTTTCATCAATTTCACAGTTTTCATCAATTGTATTATGTACTTCCAATACACCACTAACTTGAACCCTAGACAAAGTAACCCATGGAAGTGAAGAACCCTGTTGAAAATGTGGATCTACTGATTCGACCCCAGTCTGATTGCTCTCTTCAGCAGACCATGATATATCTTCAAGTTATCTTAAGATCCTATTCTAGCTTATATATGGGTGGCTAGATCTCATTGGACTGGAATAGAATTTGGGATGCCATTAAGATTAACATGCATCTCCTTTTTGTGGAAGAGACAATGTGGAACAAAGTGTTATTTTTGTTTTTCTTTTACCAGTCTGTGCATGTTATGATAATTTGATTTTGAAATAATATTTTTGACTAATAGATGGACGCTCATTTGACTTTCATTGAAGCAATGCTACATTTGTTCCAGTCTGATTCTGGAATTAGGCTATGGCAGTGCAAAAATTGACCTTTGAAGCCTTCAGTGTCTCTTGATTGTCATTTAACTTTATACATCAAGGTATTTAATACTTCGCCAACAATGAAAAGCTTGACTAAAATTTTACTGTGAAAAGAATGGGACTATCTGTGAAACACGTGGTGTTTTTATTTTGCTTAGTTAACCATGACTGTCCTTAAACAGAAATGGTGACTAACCGGGCAGGATTGGGCATGTGCTTGAGCCAAGATGTAATCCCATGATTTGGCAGAATTCACAACAAAAACTCTGGAAGCCATGACTTTTTGCTGGACATCCATGATGGTAAAAAAATTGATCATTAGATCTCTTGATGATGGGTTGTGATATTGAGCATGAAACGTGATTAGATCTTTTGATGTTGGGCTGTGGATAAAAAAACTTACCACACAAGAGTACTCCAAACACTCCCCAATGAAATCCTGATACAAAATATTGTTGATTAAACTCAAAACTGGTGTGGAGCATTTATAGCAGAACTCAGGGCCTTCAAAGGGAAGTAGGTTCCGTATGAGGAAGGAGTGGTGGGGTCTTTAATCTTTATTCGCTCTGGAAAATTCAAAGCAACAGGCAGTCAATCAATTTTCATTTTGTAAATCAACGTTGGCATGCCATCAAGTCTCACAGTTCCAACGAAGCCCCATACTCCCAATGATTGACATTGTTAATCCCGATTTGGATTTAGTTTACCACCTGTCTTTACATAGCATTATTGTCCTTATCTGGTTCCGAATAAAAAATTAAAAAATAAATAAAGGAGTTGAAAAAACTTTATCTATTAAACAATTATATATTTCATAAATAAGTACAAGTCACTTCAACCATAAATAGAAATATGTCCTTAAAACTACTCTATTCATACAGGTCATTCTATAAAAAGGTATTAATATTAAATAAATATTAATAAATAGATATAATGGAATATACACATTAAATTTCAAATTACTTATTTAAATCTATTTAAAGATCATAAAGCATCAACCTCATAAATTTAACAAGTAACAAAAGATATATCTAGATACACTCATGGGACAAAACCAAAAAAACTTGTTTATATTAAAAATATCAGAGCAACTAACCTACTATTACATCAATGTATAGGTGCCAACCTAGAGGATATGTCATTCTCCTTTTTTTTTGTAGGCACCAGCCTACAAGAGACACCAATCCACTTTGTCGCTTTGTAGGCACCAATATCCCTTCATGCTTCATAAGCACCAAACTATAGGAGCTAAAAATCCTCGCTTCCGCTTCATATGCACTAGCCTGCAAGAGACATCAATCCCTGTGTTACTTGGTAGCCACCAACCTTTAAGAGTCACCAATCTCCTATTTTTTTTTTCTAGGCACCAACCTATAGGAAACACTGAAATATTCTTAGAAACCAAGTTGTTTCACTAAGTTTGTGTGCCTCTTCACAATCTCTATTAGTTTCTTCTTCTTTCACCGAGTCTAGTTGTTGATTTTTCCTTAATGAGGTCTATTGTTAAAAATGCAGCAAGAAATTCCTAATTTAATTTGAAACCATATAAATATGGTATAGGTGGGAGCTCATGAAAGTGAGATGATTTCTAATGCACAGTGCTTAAATTCTCACAAGGGTAGTGTTTCCATCGTTCTTTACAATTTTAAGAGCCCCAACATGATCTATAACCACCTTAAAAGGGAGGTATTTGAAAAAATAGTTGGTAAGTATGTCCCCTATCTTCACCCAAGGAATTATTGCTTTAATTAATTCAAAGTTCATCCTTAACATTCCATAAATATGTGCCAAAAAAATTGCATAGTGCATAATCAGACCAACACTCTATGAAAGGCTTTACAGCGTTTCCTTTGCAACATATGGTGCAATTGCTAGTTATAATTTTGCAACATCTCGTGATGGTAATGTATTCATTTTCTTTGTTCCTAATATTATATTTATTTTCTTTGTTCTTAATATTATATTTATTTTCTTTGTTTGTAATATTAATATTAATATGGTGAATTTATAATGATTGAGTAATATAGAATATGTTTAAGGTTGATATATTTAATACTTGGAAAATTAGATAATTTAATTATTATGTTGTAAGGCGTTCTTATTTGAAAACAACTTCCCTAGCTGCCAATGTATCTATGTCTGAGCCATTGGATCAAATGTTAGATGTCTGAGCCATTGGATCAAATGTTAGACGATTGAAATGTTTTAGGCCATTAGATCCACAAGTATATATATATATATATATATATATTTTATAGTGTTAATTTTTTCTTTTTCTTTTTAATAAGTTAGATTGATTTTAGGTCTATAATAGAAATGTTGTAATGTCATATTTAACATTTTGAGTATGTCAAATTACATAAAAATAAAAATAAAAGTAAATTAAATAAAAATATTGACTTAATGTAATGAATATTTTAACTAGGTCAAAATACAATACAAAAAATAAAAACAATAAAATAAAATAATAATAAACTATAAAAACAACCCATGGCATTGACCCATGGTATTCATGTGGAATATGGTTTATTTAAAGAGCTAAATTAAGATGACCTAGATCAATCTTGACTCTGGATCTACCAAGAGCCAAGATGAATCAAATGTCTTCATATGAAAACTCTTTTAGAGTGAAAAGAGAATTGATCCCTCTCATAAATAATATAGATCTAAACTAACTACTTGATAAAATTATTTTTAATTGTTTATAATCATTATTATTTTAAAATTTTACTTAATGAAATGTATCTAAATTTTCATACATCCAAATATACATAGTTGTTACAATTGTTTTATTGTTCATGAGTAGTATTTCTTAATATATAAAAAATTAAATTAATAATGGAAATTTTTAAAATATGTGAAATTACTTCACAGGACATGATTTATCTTGAGAAATAACGATGAATATTCATAATTGTTGTAATAGTTTGTAACTACATACATACTCTTTCCCATTTTTTTTTGTTAATGAATATCAAATTTCTTCTATTAAAAAAAACTATATACATATCTTTAATTACCTAATTGTAGCTAAAAAATATTATGTGCTTTTACTTTATAATCAAAAACAAGTTTCATATTATATGATGTTAGAATAACCTAAGATGTCTAGAACCTAAGATGTCTAGATTGGATGCGTAGGTGGGTGGTACAATAATTGAGGATGTTTCTTAAAGGGTAAGGGAATTTAGATACTCTACCCTTCCACCAAAGCTATAAAAAGTGAGAATTGTAGATTATAGTTTTACAAAATTAACAGTATGTGATTAAGAATAAGTTACAAACAATATGTATTTAAAAAGTAATAAGAGGAAGGTACACTAGGCCCGTGGTAATTAATGTGATTCTTTGTACTATTTTTATTTACAAATAGTAATTTGTATTTGTATTTTTTTAAATGAATATTGTTAAATGTGTTCTAATATTTTTATTTAAAATAGTAATTTTTATTTTTATTTTTTTAAAATAATATTGTTAAATGTGTAATTTAGTAAAATGTATTAAACTGATATTCTAATTTTTAAGATATTTATTTAAAAAATTCAAAGTACGGTGAGTTTTGTTTTATTAAGCTTTCAGTATAGATGTGCACAGAATGAATCTATCCCAAAAAAGATTCTCATGTCCCAAACAAGATTCTTCTTTCTCTTCTTATTCTAGCTTGCACCTTGATACTCCTCTCCTCCTTTGCGCACAAATTTAAACTATGAGGCACAAGGTAGTTGTAGCATATAGGAACATTAGATATGATAAGACAAATGTGATACTCTATTGTAATTTTCTCTACAAATGTGATGGCAAGTGTGCTCTAAATTTTGACACTTTCATGGTTAATGTAGTTTAAGCTACATGCAAATTTATAGTCAATTTATGCCCAATATCCAACACTTAGAGCAAGACATGTTCACCAATTCAACAATTGCCTATGCCCAATATCCAATGCCATAGAGCAAGACATGTTCACCAATTCAACAGTTGCCTGTGCCCAATATCCAACACCATGGAGCGAGACATGTTCACCAATACAACAATTGCCTATGCCCAATATCCAACACCATAGAGCAAGACATGTTCACCAATTCAACAGTTGCCTACGCCCAATATCCAACAACATAAAGCAAGACATGTTCATCAATTCAACAATTGCTTCCAAATATCTCTCAGTGCTAGAGTTGTTTTCTAAGTAAACTTGTTTTTACTGCTCTTGAACTGATGAAAGCCACCATTGTTTAATATAGGAGAAAATTGTGTTAATGTCCATTATCCCTTTTTTGTTTTTTAATGATTCAATTAAGATTAACATTTGTATGTTGTCATGAGGATATTTTTTATTTTTCATGTCAATTACCTTTTATAAACGTAGGAGGTTCTTAATATTGCCTTTGTTTTTAATAAATGGAACTCAATTATATATTTAAAACAATGATTGGGTAAGATAATTTTAGGATTATAATTTTTTTTCCCAAGTTGAAAATGTGAATGTTTATTTACCTAAAGTTGGTTTCCATGTTCAATACCTCCCCATGGGTTTTGAAGATAATAGGTAATGGAAATTCAACGACATATAAAAAAAAAAAATTATACATCAAAAAATCAATTCTATGTATTATAGTAGTTCTGGCTTGAATAGTCTCTCAATTTGGCATTCAATTCTTTATTAATAAAGTTGTTTTACTTAGTAGGGAGTACAATAATTTTGTAATCAAATAATAGGAGAAAACATATTCACAATATAATTCATTTGAATAAATAGATGTGTGTAAAATAGTTTAATAGGGAACTAGATTTGTAATTATAAAATATAAAACTATAACTTAAAACTGTCAAATTACTTTGTATTTTTTTGTTTCTTATGTATATAGAGAAAGAATTGTAGAAATTTATAAACACAATAGTGTATTTCCAGATTCTCCTGATCTAACAAATTAATCTTATGTTAAATAAAGAATCCTTCCACTTAATTATTTGCGGAAATTAAATCGCCAATTGCAAAACACATATGAAGAAAAATCAATCACACATAACAAGATGTTTTATCGGGAAATATTAAAGCTAAAAAACCCAACTATCATATATTATGTATATCAGTGGAACATGTAACGATCTCATACAAAGCTCGGCTCATAGAGCTCTCAATACAATATACAATCGTCACACACTGTCATCCAGAAATTTGCATATCTATGCACCAATTCCTTCCCTCCTGACAGCCTGAATCCACTGTGCAATCCTTGCTAAAGAAGATCCCTAAATGAATTCTACCTTACCTTTCCTTAACTACTCAATCCTCATAAGAATCTCCAATGTTTGTGTATATGCATTGAATGCATCACTATAGTCACAACTGATAGTCCATCTCACCCTTTCACCTATCTTTCCACTGGGTCTCCATTGGATCTGACATGCAAGTAGTTAACTATTGTATTTCTTTAGTTGCAAGTAAGACACTACTTGTGAATTAATTAAATAATTAATTCACTCATCTTTCACTAATGTATGTTCAGTTGCAACTAGCACAACTGAGATTAAGTCACTGAACTGAGTTAAACTAAATAACAACTCACATAACTACTCTTCCAACTTTGTTACAACTTGTCACAATCAGTTATAATGAAGTTCTCCATGCATGAGTCACCAACCACCCTAGGAATTGCGTAATTCCTTCAGCCCACTAATGTGCCACATCTGTTCATTGAAATCAAGTGCTCCAAGAGAATAAGTTACTATTTATTGTCTGATTATTATTAAGGGCTAATAATAATCGACATGCATTCTATTTTTAGATTAACAATCTATAAATAGACTTCGCCCATATTCTAAAAATAGAAAATCATCTAAAGATAGAATTTTCTCAACCATCTAGAATCAACATCCTGCTAATTTTATAATATGCTCACCATTATAAAAATAGACATACACCTAAAAATAGCCTGTGGGGGGCCTACCTAGTCTAGGTTCTTATTTTTTCACTAGGATCAAGGATGATGTTTCCGGATGCCACTTTCACTGTTTCTTGTTGCAATCTTCAACACTCCCTCTAAAAAATAAAGGATTGTCTTTGCATGTGACATGAAACTCCATGCAATCACCCTGCAACTCTAGTATGCAACACTTCCGAAATTGAATAGCCTCCAAACAACTGAATTAGTATAATGCATTTGTCATCAAATTATTCTAACTTCTACTGGTACCAACTGCACATGTCTTCTGGATCCACTGCACCGTTGACCTCTGCATCCATGTACTCTACACTTGCTGTCAACTCTGATTCGCACTCCAGTATCTGACATTGTCACTTTGATCTAACTGCATCAATCCAACTGATCATGCTACTTCTTCTCTGTGGGCGCCTCGTAGCCAGGTTCAATCCATGAGATCCAAACCATCTCAATGAATTCTGCCCGGAAATATCTTCTTGGGATTACTCATGCATGTCGCCCCACCTCTCACTTGGTGGTATAATTGCATGCACTCCCTCTGCCCATCTGGCACAAATTTTTTCTGCATGAGTGGTTGCTCCCACTACATGATCCTCAGCTTGTAGCTGCTCCACATCCTGAGGTTCACTCTTACCTGCATGCAAATCCTGCTCCCTCTCAAGCTTCAATTGCATGGCTTTCTTGCACTTTCCAATATTAGGAAGCTCCGTAGAAATCCCATCTACTTCAAGTCTGTAGAGATTCTTAACTCGAATCCCAACCTTCTTGGCTTTCCATGTTGCTTTATGTCGTAGGAACACTTTTCCTTCACTAAAGATAACATCATAGCCTCTATCCTCTAACATTGCGACTGAGATTGAATTATTCTTTAAACCTGGAACATGCACAACATCTTTCAAATGAAGGAGATTACCTGACACCCTCTGAAAGGTAATGGTACCAATGCCGATCGCACTGTATCATCCATCGCCGTCCAACTCAACATGCATCTGAAGATATTTCTCCACCAAGTCACTAAACAATTTCTCATCTTCCTTCATGTGAAAGGAAGCACCACTATCAAAGTACCACCCCGATCCCAATGCACAAGACACCATGCATGTGATCAATGAGAAGTCAAGCTCAAATTGTGAGGCAAGAGCCTCACCAGCTGCAGCTCTAACAACCATCTTGTTCTTCTTCTTATGTGGACAATTTGTGGCAATATTTCCAAACTCATGATAGTGAAAACACTTCACTTTGGACATGTTGTACTCCTTCCTATCTTCACCAACCTTAGATTTTGAATGGAATTTCTTCCCCTTCTTCTTCTTCCCCTTGGTAGCCAAAGCAAAATCCTCTTCATCATCATTCTTTGATGAAGAGCCATCCTTGGTGGTCTGCCTATTCTCCTCCTACACTAGATCCTTACCACAGTCGCTCCCAATTTGGTAGTCTCTCCCATCCATTGACAGAGTCTTGATAACTATTCCAACTCTTCGAAATCCCAAGGAGAGCCAAGCTCACCAAGCCATCTTCAAAAGCACAGACTCCTCCACTCCCAAGCTCACCCCTGCATTGGACAAACTTTCTCAATTATACTGGAATAGTGTCATTCTTCTCCATCTTGATTTTTCTAAGTCTATCCTTCAGCGCAAATTTCCAATGGTCACTGCAGCTTTGGAAAATATCTATCAAAGTCTTCCACATTACAAATGGAGTGGCTTTCTCATGAAGGCTTGACACAATATGGTATTTCACACCTTCCAATAGAATCCTCCTCGCCCTTGCTACTTTCTTTTTCCATGTGTCAAGTACTGTAGCATCCACCGAAGTGGGCTTAGGAACATTGCTATCGATGAACTCCTTCAAGCCATTAACTTCAAGTACCGCCTCCATCCTGTCCTTCCAGGCTATGTAGTTCGAGCTGCCTTCGAGTGCATACTCCAACCACAACCCATTGAAATCCATTTCAATGTTTACTCAATTGTCGCACCAAGAAATTCTTGCAGCAATTTCGAATTGTCCACCAACACAAAACTCAACCCTGCTTCAATATTGCAATCTCTAGTGATCAACACTACTTCGATACCATGTATAAATTTATAAACACAATAATGTATTTCTGGATTCTCCTGATCTAACAAATTAATCTTATGTTAAATACAAAATCCTTCCACTTGATTATTTGCAGAAATTAAATCGCCAATTGCAAAACACATATGAAGAAAAATCAATCACACATAACAAGATGTTTTACTGGGAAATCTTAAAGCTAAAAACCCCAACTATCATATATTATGTATAGCAATGGAACATGTAAAAATGTCATACAAAGCTCATCTCCTAGACCTCTCAGTACAATATACAATCGTCACACACTGTCATGCAGAAATTTGCATATCTATGCACCAATTTCTTGCCTCCTAACAACCTACCTCCACTGCGCAATCCCTGTTGAAGAATATCTCTGAATGAATTCAACCTTACCTTGCCTTGAATGCGCAATCCTCATAAGCATATCCAATGTGTGTGTAGATGCATTGAATGCATCACTATAGTCACAACTGATAGTTCATCTCACCATTTCACCTATCTCTCCACTATGTCTCCACTGGATCTGACATGCAAGTAGTTAACTGTTGTATTTCTTCAGTTGCAAGTAAGACACTACTTGTGAATTAATTCACTCATCTTTCACTAGTGTATGTTCAGTTACAACTAGCACAACTGAGTTTAACTCACTAAACTGAGTTTAACTAAATAACAACTCACATAACTACTCTTCCAACTCTGTTACAACTTTCCACAATAAGTTATAACGAAGTTCTCCATGCATGAGTCACCAACCACCCTAGGAATTGTGTAATTCCTTCAGCCCACTGATGTCCCACATATGTTCACTGAAATCAAGTGCTCCAAGAGAATAAGTTACTATTTATTGTCTGATTATTATTAAGGGCTAATAATAATCGACACACATTCTATTTTTAGATTAGTGATCTATAAATAGACTTCACCCATCTTCTAAAAATAGAAACTCATATAAAGATATAATTTTCTCAACCATATAGAATCAACATCCTGCTAATTTTAGAATATGCTCACCATTCTAAAAATAGACATACACCTAAAAATAGCCCATGTGGGGCCCACCTAGTTTAGGTGCTTATTTTTTCACTACGATCAAGGATGATGTTTCCGGATGCCACTTTCACTATTTCCTATTGCAATATTCAACAATAATAAACCATGTTTGGAGTTAAGAAAATAAACCATAACATAAAGAATAATATCTCCTTCCAAAAATGTCTCCATATTAAAATGACATTCACTTTCTTGTATACCAAGACTATTGCTATTCATATACAATACACAATTTCTGACAAGCATGCAAATAGCGCTTGGATATGTAGATGAACTTGGAGAACACTCTATTTCTGTTAATAAATATTCTCTTTATTTACATCTATGCTAGATAGACTGTCCTTGAATGTATTTGAATTACATGCTTGTTTCATAGGATTATTAATCACCAAAGGATTTTCACCCCCAATTTCCTATTTCAATATCTATAACAACATTTTTATATATGTGAACATATTATGTTGGTTTATATATAAGTTTTCTCCCACAATTGCATATTTCAATATCTATAATCCTGGTTGATAAATTTTATCATCAATATCTTTGAAAACTCCACGACCTGCTTCCATGGAAGCAAAAATTGCCTTTCATTCCTTCAAGATGGCTCCTTCTCTTCAACAACTTATTTATTCTAGACTACTCTTTCCTATGCTATTGCCTTACGACGTTTCTTTTGCAACATGTGGTGCAATTGCTAGTTTTATAATTTTTAATAATCTTATACTTTTTCATTTACTTTTTCGTTTTATTTATTTTTCAAATTTTATATTGAATTTAAGATGTATTTACTGTTTCAATTTTATATTCATTTTAAAGTTTATTTACTTTCTCAATTGAAACATGTTTGTTATCTCAAATTTCATATTTTATTAAAACTAACAACTTTATAATATATTTATTTATTACATTAATAAATATTTCATATTTCAAAATGACCAAAAGAACCACAATGTTATAAAAACATAAAAAAAAGGTCATCATCCTATAAAACTCTCCAACATAATACTATATTACAACCTTAATAGATAAACACATGCCCATAAAGTGATGAACTACAACCTTAATAGACAAACACATGTCCATCAATCCATTGTTGGAGTTATATATACTTTACCTTCAAGTTATATATACTTTACTATAATATACTTTACCTTCAAGTTATATATACTTTACTATATTATTAGAAACATATTTTATTTAATGATTTTTTTAAGGGTAAGTCAAAGTTCTACAACTTTTAATATGGATAAAATCTTACCCATATGATTCGCATAACTTTAACCTACAACAAGCCACTCTGCCAGAGGTCACACATTACTTTTAAGCAAGCATGGAAACCTAACGTAGGTTAGGTTAGTATTCTAGTCATTCTATGAAAGAATATTGACGCTATGATTGCCAATGGGTAGTTAAAGTTTTGCTAGCCCACATAGTCGCTATTATATCTTATCATATGACAACCTTATCACACTGTCTTCGATTATTCACTTTTTAAAAAGTGTTGATTTGATTCAAAGTCGAGATGAGATTTATTTTAGGGGAAAATTAAATTATAGTATTATGTATAAATTATATATATCTATTAGTAAATTTTGTAAATGATGAAATATATTATTATTTATTTGTTTATATATAATATTTTGTATAGATTTGGAGTATGTTTTAAAATTGTATATGTTTGGTTAAGTGTTTGCTTTTTTTGGATGAAAGGAAATAGGTTAAATTTTCAAGATCTAGAGGCATCTACTAAGAGCGAAAGCCTGTCTCTTCCGAAAAACCAACGAGTAATTATAGGCGGTGTGGCTCCGTGAATAACAATAATAAGTCAACTTGCATTACTGAATAACAAGCAATGATGGTTGTCCCCACTGTTAGTTTGATAGTTGAATTATATATATATATGACAACTTAAAATAAATAAGAGAAGAATGTATAAACCTTTTTTCCATTAACTAGCGCTATATTTTTTCCCATGTTTAGACTAACCTTCTACATGTTCAAAGATTATTGAATCATCAAATGCGATATTTGCTTTATATAATCTATTGAAGTCCATGGGAGTGATTCATGATAGGTTTTGAAAATTTTGAAAATTTTGATTGCTATTTCCTTTTAATTTTCTATGAGCCATCATTCAAGAAAATGAGAGGAACGACTGTTGTATCCCAAGTTATAAGTGTGTGGATGTTGTATTCAAAGTTATAATTGTATGAGTGATAAATATTTTTTTTAGCACAATTTTTAGTGAATCAGATAAAGGTATTTGTTGAACCACTAGATAATTAAAAAAAAAAAAAGAGAGAGAGAAATGCATAAACCTTTTTCCCATTAACTAGTGTTATATTTTTTCTTATGTTTAGACTAACCTTCTACATGTTCAAAGATTATTGAATCATTAAATGTGATATTTTCTTTATATAATGTATTGAAGTCCATGGGATTGATTCATGATAGGTTTTGAAAATTTTGAATGGTATTTCCTTTTACTTTTCTAGGGAGCCATCATTCAAGAAAATAAGATGAATGATTGTTGTAACCCAAGTTATAAGTGTATGGATGTTGTATTCAAAGTTATAATTGTATGAGTGATAAAAGTTATTTTTAGCACAATTTTTAGTGAATCAGATAAAGGTATTTATCGAACCACTAGATTAATTTTTTTAGCTTTGTGTTGGCTTGAGCCAATGATTGCCATTGACATGGAGCCTTTCCACCACGTTGGTTACTTTTTTTATTTTATTTGGACCACTATCAAATTATAGTGCTTAAGCAAGAAGCTAGCAGATCCCCTTGCTTGCAAACCATTGTATATAACAAAAGGCTATATTGTGGTAATCTAGTAATTGTATTCAAAGTTTACCTCCCTTTTTATGCACAATTTAGTCAAGAAGGTATTTGCTTAAATCAACATAAATACGCATATGTGTGTATTTGTTAGAAACCAATTTAATAGTTTTTAGAGACAATATCACAAACTTACTGAAAGTGTTGTCAATGGCTTGAAAAAAAAGCATTTCTCGAGTATTCTATAAGGAAAATATGCATTTTTATGCATATCAGGGCCTTTATTAAGGATTTTAGGTAAGAATTAAATATTAGATGTCATAATTGTATAAAGAAATTAGAGTTGTTCACATGAATGTGGGGCTAACATAATACATAATCATGTATTTAGAGGTAATATGAGAAGATATATGCCCATTTATCAATAAAACAAGGGCCTTTATAAAGTGAGTTCATGCCTCTATTACATCCTTAGGTACAAAGGAGGAATGGGTATTCTACTGACCATGATGTGTGTTTAAGCCAAAACATGAATAAAACAAGGGTTTCCACAAAAGTGAGTTTGAGCATCTAACACACCACAAAGAGAGAGGAGGAATGGTTATTATGGCAACCATAACATTTGTCCAAGTGTTTTGTGCTAAATGGATCACTAGATTAGTCAATGCTAATAAAATCTTGGAAATTCTTGCGTCAATGTGTGTCTTGAGCTCCTACACCATAGGATAAGATGACATTAATTTTAATGTTTTTAACTACCTCACTCCAGTACACACAATAGGAAACTTTTATTTTAAAAGTATCTTGAAGTCCTTAACCACAAGTTGAGGTAGAATAAAGATACCACTTAGTTCTCAGCCAAAAGGTTATTACTAGACCAATGCATTGTGCACCAAGAACAAGGCCCTCCCTAATGGATAACCCCTTGCCCACTCACCTCACTCTTGCGTCTCTATCAAAAATGTTGAGATTGCAACAAGATGATGAGCTTAGTGAAAAGAGTCGCCTTCACTAAGTGGGCCCGCAGGCTATTTTTGGCGCAAGTCTGTTTTTAGACTATGTCTATTTTTAGACATGTCGATCATATTCTATGAGTTGCAGGATGCTATTTGTGGATGGTTGGTCAAGTTGGAAAAATAGATGGACTTCTATTTTTAGACATATTGGGCGGAATCTATTTTTAGATTTCCAGTCTAAAAATAGATATGTCGAATATTATTAGCTCTTAGTAATATTTGGACTATAAACATTATCTTATTCTCTTGGAGCACTTCAGTTAAGTGCACAGATGTGGCACAGGAGCTGACAGAAGGAATTACGCTATTCCTGAGGTTTAAGTGGAGCTATTGCATGGATACTTCAGTTAGAACTCATGTGACAGAGTTTGGTGGAGTTATTGAGGTAGTTGGTGGAGTTGTGTTCAGTTTAACTGAGTTAAACATAATTGAGCTAGTTGTATCTAGTCTAACTGATTGATACACTAGTGAGAGTGGTGTGAATTAATTATTAATTAATTCACTAATTATTAACTCATTAATCAAATGAATAATACATCAGTTAACTACAGTGCATGGACAGTTTCAGTGGAGACCAGTGGAGAGGTAGGTGAAAGAGCAGGTTGACTATAGTGTTGCATGATTTTTGTACACAATGGTTGGAGAGATGCCAGCCAAAGTTGCGTGAAAGGCTGGACCAACTCGATTTCATTCAAGCCATTCTTGACGGTGATTACTTGATATAATGACTGGCAATTGAGGAGATTGGTGCATAAGTTGCTAGACTCGGACTGATTAGTGTGCCTTGGGGTACAGGTGTGCGAGAGCTCATAGAGGGCTTTGTATGATGATTGTTACATGATCTCTATGACATATAATATACATATGGTTAGAGTTTCAGCTTTAAGCTTTCCCATAAATTACTGTGTTCATAAGTGTGAATTTTTATGGTTTTAATGTGTGCATGCAATTGATTTTATTTCCGCAAGTAATGATCAATAGTAGAAGAGATTCTGTATTGTGCATGAAGTCAAATAGTGTGTGATCAGGAGAATCTCGGATGTATAACGCATTAGTTATATAATTTATACATGGTATCAGAGGAGTATTGATCATTGGAGCAATTGCAAAAACATTGAAGCGGTTGAGTTTTGTGCTAGTGGAATTCGAATTTGCAACAGTGTTTTCTTGGTGTCGAAGTTGAGATGTCTTTCAACGGATTGCGATTAGAGTATGCCCTTGAGGGCAGCTCGAATTATATTGCATGGAAGGACATGATGGAGGCGGTGCTGGAGGACAATGGGTTGAAGGAGTTCATAGATGCAGAAATTCAAAACCCTGCTTCTAGCGATGCTGCTGCACTTGACGCATGGCAAAAGAAGACAACAAAGTGTCGAAGGATTCTGTTGGAAGGTGTGAAGGATCACATAATGTCCATAATTCATGGTAAATCTTCTCCATTCTTGATGTGGAAAGCTTTGACAAATTTGTTCCAAAGCAAGAGCGACCAGAGGAAGTTGGCACTGAAGGATAAACTCAGGAACATAAAAATGGAGAAAGGCGACAGTATACCCAAGTACCTCATGAAGTTTGTCCAGTGTAGGGATGAGCTGGGAGGTGTGGGGGTTTCTGTAGATGATGAGGACTTGGTGAGCTTGGCTCTCCTTGGGCTTCCGAAGAGTTGGCATTCCTATTATGACTCTATCAATGGTCGGGAGAAACTGCCAAGATGGGAGCGACTTTGGTCGGACCTTGTGCAGGAGGAGATAAGGCGGAGTACCAGGGATGGATCTTCATCGAAGAATGCAGATGAAGAAAATTACGCTTTGGCTGCCAAAGCAAGGAAGGGGAAGAGCAAGAAGAATGCTTCTCAATCCGGTGCGAAAGGCAAGAATTAGGACATGTCCAAGGTGAAGTGCTTTCACTGTCACCAACATGGACATTACGCCACTAATTATCCACAGAAGAAGAAAAATAAGCAGGCTGCTGGATCTGCAGCTGGAGAGGCCTTAGCCTCGTAGTTTGAGCTGGATTTTTCACTGTTCGCATGCTTGGTCTCAAGTATGATGGGATCAGTGTGTTTTCTTGACAGTGGTGCGTTTTTTCACATGAATGGAGACAAATATTTGTTTACTGATCTGGATGAGAAAGATCTTGGAGTGCACATCGAAATGGGCGATGATGGTAGATACAATGTGACCGGTATCGGTACCATTTCCTTTGAGAGGGAGTCTGGTAAACCCTTCGTATTGAAGGAAGTCATGCATGTTCCAGGATTGAAGAAGAATCTTATCTATGTGGCAATGTTGGAAGACAAGGGATATGATGTTGTATTTAGAGAGGGAAAGGCTTTCCTGCGTAGTAAGGCAACTGGTGAAACCCGGAGGATAGGTCTTCGAGTTAAGAACCTTTATCAATTGTAGGTAGATGGCTGCGTAGCAATGTCAGGCAAGGTAGAAGGAGTGATGAGTCGGGATGAGGGCGAGTTATGGCACAGGAGATTGGGCCATCTTCACCATGGTGCTTTGAAAATTTTGCAGCAGATTTCTATTGGGCTTCCCAAAGGTACACTTGCGCAGTCAGATCAGTGCAAGGGATGTACTTTGGGAAAATTTGTGAAAGCCACCTTTCATGAGAAGGATAGTCGCGCCATGACAATCCTTGAGAGAATTCACACAAACGTGTGTGGACCTTTCTCAGTAGCTTCGACAGCAAAGCACAGGTATTATGTGATCTTTGTTGATGATTTTTCTCGTAAGTGCTCGATCTTCTTCATGCAGAAGAAGAGCGAGACATTCTCTAAGTTCTGTGAGTTTAAGGCACTGGTGGAGAAAGAATCGTGGAAGCAGGTGAAGGCTCTTAGGAGTGACAATGGTGGTGAATTCATCTTTGGCGAATTCAAGGACTTTTGCAGCGCAGAAAGAATTCGAAGAGAGCTCATAGCGCCTCATAATCCACAACAGAATGGGGTCGCTGAGCGAAAGAACATAATGATCGTGGGTGTTGCACGGGCAATGTTGCATGATCAGGGCTTTCCCATACACTTGTGGGTTGAAGCTTGCAATACTGCGGTTTATGTGCAAAACCGTTGTCCTCGTAGGATACTTGGCATGAGTACACCCGAGGAGGCATTTTTTAGTAAGAAGCCTGATATTTCTCATTTGAAGATTTTTGGCTCACCTATTTACATTCATGTGACGAAGGATGCCAAAAAGAAGCTGGAGACGACCACAGAGGTTGAGATATTTGTGGGGTACACTGATACACCGCACAACTATCGTGCGTATTTTCCAGACAGTCGGAAGACTCTTATGCGATGGGATATCAAATTTCATGAGGAGAAAGCCATGAAGTGTTCGCTTGAGAGGGAGCCACACTTGCATGTAGATGAGGAGCTATTAGTTCCTAAGGATGAGCCTCAAGATGTGGATCAACCACAAGAGGAGGTTCATGGAGTGGAAGAAACCACTGTACGGCGTAACCATCGAAGGGTGGAAAGCGCACTACGAGCCCAGTGGCCCAGATCTTGATACGAGAGAAAGATTGTAGGAGAACACATCCACAACACAAATGAAACCTGTCAGTCACACGACCGATATGCGGATACATGGCTCTAATAGCCAGTGTGTCGTGTGAGCCATCCTCTTTCGAGGAGAAGGCATGCCAGGATACACTGTGGGTAGATGCCATGGTGGAAGAGTATGATATGATTCTCGAAATAGTGCATGCATTATTTTCCCAAGGGCGGGAAGGAAATCGATCGTAGGTTCGAGATGGATCACAAGAAGTGAAGCAAACGGTGACGGGAGCGTCGAAAGTACGAGGCAAGATTTTTTGAGCTACTCACATATTGAGGATCGATTATGGCGAAACCTTTGCACGAATCTCAAAAGGTGTTCTTCCATACGGAGACATTCTTGCTCTCTCGTACAGATGGGGTGGCACATTCATCAAATGGATGTGAAGACTGCATTCCTCAACAGAGTCATTGAGGAGGAGGTGTACATAGAGCAGCCCGAAGGTTTCGAGATCTTCAGCAGTGAGTCGCATGTGTGCAGGCTCAAGAGAGCGTTGTATGGGTTGAAACAAGCACCTCGTGCTTGGTACACACGGATAGACAGTTATTTCACCGAACTTGGATTCTCCAAGAGTGAGGCGGATCCGAACCTATACCAGATTGTGGTGGAGGGTAAGTTGCTGATCATTGTAATTTATGTAGATGATTTGATTTTGACAGGTGATGAACTGTTGATACACTCATGCAAGGCTGATCTTGCAAAGGAGTTTGAGATGAAGGACTTGAGCCTCCTTCATTATTTCCTGGGATTGGAAATTTGGCAGCGCAGTGATGGATTGTTTGTGTCTCAAGGCAAGTATGCCCGGGAGATACTGGAGAAGTTCAACATGCATGGTTGCAAGCCTATCGACACTCCTCTTCCTAGTGGATGGAGGAAAGAGAGACCTGTTCCCATTAGCGGTAGTAAGATGCCATTTTACGACCGATTGGTGGGGTCGCTTATGGTCAATACACGACACGACATATGCTACGGCACATTAACCAGCTTTCACAAGCTATAGTTAAACCTATAAACTCTTTTGGAAAGGCATACAAGCATGTATTGAAGATATCTCAAACACATCGGGATATGGATTATGGTACGGATAGTCGGATGAGGTGAGCGTGACGGCTTCACGCGGATACGGTGGCGAGACGATAGACGAGAAAAACACATACGGAAGGATTTCAGTATCGGGTCGACAACGGTTTCTTGGTACAGTAGGAAGCATAGATCCGTGGCACTCAGTTCAGCAGAGGCCAAGTATATGGCAGCGAGTTTGGTTACATGCGAGGCTATATGGATGAGGAAGATCCTGGTGGGTTGTTCGGTTCAAACTTAGATCCTACTGTGATTTATTGTGATAATCAGAGTTGCATCAAAATCTTGGTTAATCCAGTATTTCATGATAGATCTAAACACATTGACATCCGGTATCATCATATCCAAGATTGTGTGCAGCGGAAGATCATGTTGATAGTGATTAGTCTACGGAGGATGGGATCTTTCATGCTTGACGAGCGCTCACTAGGAGAAAATTTGAATACCACAAAGGCAGGATCGGGGTGGCAGATAATCTCTATCTTGTTGAGAGGGAGTGTTGAGATTGCAACAGAGATGATGATCTTAGTGAAAAGAGTCGCCTTCACTAAGTTGGCCTGCAGGCTATTTTTGGCACAAGTCTATTTTTAGACATGTCGATCATATTCTATGAGTTGCAGGATGCTATTTGTGGATGGTTGGTCAAGTTGGAAAAATAGATGGACTTATATTTTTAGACATATTGGGCGGAATCTAATTTTAGATTGCCAGTCTAAAAATAGATATGTCGAATATTATTAGCTCTTAATAATATTTGGACTATAAACATTATCTTATTCTCTTGGAGCACTTCAGTTAAGTGCACAGATGTGGCACAGGAGCTGACAGAAGGAATTACGCTATTCTTGAGGGTTAAGTGGAGCTATTGCACGGAGACTTCAGTTAGAACTCATGTGACAGAGTTTGGTAGAGTTATTGAGGTAGTTGGTGGAGTTGTGTTCAGTTTAACTCAGTTAAACATAGTTGACCTAGTTGTATCTAGTCTAACTGATTGATACACTAGTGAGAGTGGTGTGAATTAATTATTAATTAATTCACTAATTATTAACTCATTAATGAACTAAAGAATACATCAGTTAACTACAGTGCATGGACAGTTTCAGTGGAGACCAGTGAAGAGGTAGGTGAAAGAGCAGTGTGACTATCAGTTGTGACTATAGTGTTGCATGATTTGCAACACACGGTGGTTGGAGATGCCAATGAGGATTGCGTGAGCAAGGCTGGACCAATTCGAGTTCATTCAGAGCCATTCTTCGGCGGTGATTACTTAATGGAGCGGAGCTGGCAATTGAGAGATCGGTGCATAGGTTGCTAGATCAGACTTTGATTAATTAATGTACTTGATAAGGTGTATCTTGAGCTTGTGTCTTTGTGAGGAGCTTTGTATGATGATTGTTACATGATCTCTATGACATATAATATACAAATAGTTGGGGGTTTTCAACTTTAAGCTTTCCCATAAATTACTGTGTTCATATGTGTTAATTTTTATGGTTTTAATGTGTGCATGCAATTGATTTTATTTCCGCAAGTAATGATCAATAGTAGAAGAGATTTTGTATTGTGCATGAAGTCAAATAGTGTGTGATCAGGATAATCTCGGATGTATAACACATTAGTTATATAATTTCTACAAAAAATTGCCATCAACACAAGGTAGGCCAAGTGGCAAGAGAACATTAAAAAGAAGATGGAGTTGGCCTTTAGTGAAAGCCTTGGAGCCTTTGTGATTTAATAGATTTGATATTATTATTTTGAGCATTTAAAAGCTAAATCATCCAAAAAAATCCAAGTAGGGCAATGACAAATAGGATCCCATTGTTACAAATCTTGCACCTACAGGGAAATAATGCAAGTCTCCTCTTGAGGACAAAGATCCCCTTTTAATGTAGATTAGATTCCTAATCCTATATAACATATTTGATCACTCTAACCTATACTTTTTACATTGTATTATTATATGTATTGCATTATTATATGTTTTATAATTGATATATTTTAGAAATTTAAATAATTAATTCTAATTATTATTATTATTTTAAATAATCTCAATTTGTAATTAGTATTTTTCAATATTTTTAAAATATATTTTTATATAAAAAAACATAAAAAAATAAAAATACAAGTAAAAATTATTAAAATTTCCCCGTAATAAAAAGTTGGCACATATATATTATATTTATATTGATAAAATTGAGCAAACAAGTCCTAGTTGTTTGCTCAATTTAAAAGAACGTTTCTCAATAATATAGAGAAGAGCTTTACCTCCACATCTACCTCCATCTTGGGATGAGCCATCAAAATAGGCCCATAGCCTCAATCTATTGATCTGTTCCTCTACTATGTTACGAGTCCTGGAATGTTCTTCGTCAACCGAAATGAGATCATAGATAGCAATCGCTTGACCAACGATTCGATCAGAGAAAATGTCCCTATCATGAAATATAACATTGTTCCTACCAAGCCATATGCCCCAATAGATAATAAGAGGTAGATTTCTCATTTTTTTGGGAAAAACTGAGATCCACCAAGATTACCAAGCATAGTTGTAAGATTCGCCTTGCCAGAGAAATCATATCGATAATGCATTAAGAACCAAATTCCATACTTAGCTTGTTATAGGATAGAATATTAGGAGGGTGGAAATCATTATATGCTCTTAAAAATATTATACCCATATAAAAGTGCAGTTGTGACCATATAAAGTGCAGTTGTGACCAATGAGTGAAGATAATAGATCTTCACCTGAATGTCCTGAGCAGGGAAAATTTTAAGGATGGAAGTTTATCTTAAACTTTAGAAACTTTGGCGAACCTTACTAGTCCCCAATATGTAAAATCTGATTGTCTAGTCATTATGCTACATTAACGTGGTTGGGCTTGAAATGTTTGCCCGTCAGTTCTCCTAATAATCAAACTCGTGCATGAAACTTTTTCGCTCCTCAATGCCCACTCTCTCATTCATTTTTATAAATTTTGTTTCTTCCATTACGACCTCCTCCTGCAACAACGATCAAGGAAGGGAAATATTCACAAATTAGAAGAACATTGTTTAAAATGTATGAAATTCATGTGAATACTAGTTGCATTGATGAAATTTTGTTATTGAGGATACTCACACTAAGTTGAGTATAATGAGTTCTCCTCCTAGTATTATTTGCAAAATATTATTAAGTTCATACAGCTTAATATGCTTTAAAACTTTGAGCAGAAATATCCTATTGCTACTAGATGCGTGAATTTGATCGCCCTCTTCATTTTTAAAATAAATTTGAGATATTATTCATTTTTAAAATAAATATGAGATATTATTGTTCTTTGGGGAATTTTAGTTGTTAGTTTCTTGCAAATAAGTGCTCCATTAGTTGTAGGATATGATATTTTTTTTTTCAACAGAAAGAATGACATCTTCCATCAATAGGAAAGAAGTTACATTAACAAGAGTTTGTAACTATTTTCTACTTCTTATAAGATGAAGAAGTACAAAAAAATGTTGGATGATTGATACCTGATACACACACAAGTAGATGAAGATATTACAAATATCTCTAAATAATGGATATCTTGATCAGGAGCTCAATATTTAGCGAAAAATTGAAAGTGTTCAGAAATGCTTCAGACCATAATGACCGGATAGAGCTCGTCACCAGGATTCCAATGCAGCTCATTTAATCAAAATTGTAGTTCGTATGAGTGAGTTATGGTCTGTTGTTCGTTTTCCCAAACAAGTAAAAATATTGAAGAACAATCACAAACTGATGACTTGGCAGTCCAGTCAGCACCTAAAGAATCTTCAGGGAATATTCTCCAATTTTTCAACCAGTGACACTATGACAAGTATCATCTCTATATTCGCCAATGTTGCTTGGGGAAGTTTAATTTTTCTCCTATTTCCTAAGTTTGGAATTATTACTATGGTGGAATTTATAGGCCAATGGGGAAGGGTCACATGGCATAGCCGAGAGCCAAAGAAATCCTACGGATAATCTTCAGTTGGTGGCGTGTATATGCATAACCATCTAATCATGTACTTCAAAACTTTAATAAACCATCTAACCAGTGACTACATTCAACCATCTCGCATTGGTAGTTTAGGAGCGGAGGACATAAGGCAACAACAAAATGATTTGTGATTTTCAATTGAGAGGAGTTTCTTACACTGTGTGGTGATTTCAAATTTATTATTTTCAATGGTCTAGACAGATGGAAAAAGTCCGAGAACTTCACATGCAACACATACACTGGAGCAAGTTTCATTTTTTATGTGATTTGTTCACAAAGCTTCATAGAAAAGATAGACAAAGTTAATATTGGAGAGAATAATTGGGACTTAAAATCATACCATAACCCAAATTATATAAAGTTATCATGGGTAGAAGAAAGGCATCATAGGAGAAAAACCCAATGCTCTTGGTAATCACTACCAAGGGAAAAAATTCTTCTAACACAAGAAAATTGTACTATCTTCAAGAAAATGTTGGAGAGATTAATTTCGAAGGAGAAAATTGGTTTCCAAAGCTTCAAAAGTCATGAGTTAAGAAATATAATTCAAAGGGCACTTGAGAAGTGCAAAAGAGCAAAAAATAGGAAATCAGGATCAAATTGTTTTCTTGTAAATGCTTGGTTTGATGAGGAATGAAAAATGGCAAGGAGAACCTTGAAAAAGGCAAACAAGGAGAAGATGAATGTAAATTTGTATAAGAAAATACTAAAAAGGAAAAAAGACGTGTTCATGGAAACAAGGCGAGAAGATTTAATATATCTAGGCAAGAATAACCCAAAGCTTTTCTGGCAGGAACTTCAATCAAGGAAGAAGCAAAACGAAAATAATATTACAACTAATCAATGATTTGAATATGCAAGAAAACTCTATGAGAAAGAATTAGAGGCTGAGCCTCCCCCGAGGCTCAACACAACTATAAAGCTCACCACGTTACAGGAGGTTGAAATTGGAATTAAGAAGTTGAAAACAGGAAACACAAAAGACTTGGTTGAACTTCAAGCAAAGTATCTAAAGTGGGGAATGAACACTCTTGAACCGCACATCATGGAAATAATCAACAACATCATTCAACAAGGATTCTCAAGAGATTGGACAACTAGCCTAGAATTACCCCTTTTTAAAAGTGGATACATTAATCATTCTTCCAATTATAGAACCATTATGATCAATCCTTTGTTTGCAAAGCTTTTCGGCAGCATGGTGGAAAAAAGAATCAATAAGTGGGCAGAAGTAAAAGAAAAGAGGGCGAAAGGACAAGCGAGTTTTAGGCCGAAGCATTCTATAGTGGATCATGGCATCACGTTGAGACACATTATTGAAAATGTTTGGGGGGATAAAGAAGAAGTATTTTGATGTTTCGTTGACTTCAAAAAGGAATTTGACACATTCCCTAGAGATAAGTCATGGCGTAGAATGGAAGAACTTGAAATCTGTTTTCATTATAGAGCTATTATCCATAGACTTTATGAAGAGGTGAAAGCAAAATTAGAACCTCAGCGGGTATTTCAAAAAGCTTTAGAAGTGACATTGGAGTCAAGCAAGGTTGCCTTCTATCTCCTACTCTTTTCGGTTTATATATTGATAAATTGGAAGAGTGGCTAAATTTGCAAGGTGGGGATGGTGTTCGGTTGGGGGAGTTTGTGATAAAGCTTCTTTTATATGCTGGTGATCTTGTATTGATTTCTAAATTGGTCGATGGATTGCAAATGCACCTGTATGCCCTTGAGAATTTTTGTAGAGCAGTGGGGATGCAAGTCAATATTATCAAAACCACAATAATGAATTTTCTTGCTCAACTTCTAAATACTTGATGAACTCAGGATTAATAACGGTAGAACCAATGGCACTTTCGGATTTGGTTTCAAACAATGATAACTCAAACTGATCGTCAAACTCAATATCATCAATGTATTAAAAAACAGTGGGGTATGAGTGAGATTTGACCAAAGGAATAGTAGGAGCTTCTCGACGGAAAATTCTTGGGATTAGGTTGGGGTTTTCATATACTGGAGGCGGGTTTGGATCAGGATTTGATCTGGTATGCCTTCTTGAAGCTAGTGTATTGATCTATTCGGGAAAAATTTCAAGGAACACAATCAATTATCTTCAGCCTATCGATTTCTAGACTCAATCATCCAAAGGTCTAGAACGAACAAGTATACTAGGGTGATTTGCAAATCAAGTGCTGCATTCACAAGCTAACCGGAGATCGATTGAAGCAGCGTTTATCTACTTCCGCTTATGCGTGGCAAAAGCGTTTCGAAATCTACCTGGTGTGACTTCAGACTCCGTCTAAGACTCATGAAACAAACACATCAACAAGCAAACCATTGAGATTTTCCCCAGTATGGTCGCCACTATGTTAGCACTAAAATCTACCTTAGGCTGAAATAAGGTTAAACTCAAGGCTACATCAAACCACGCTCAGCCTCGTAGCTAGCCCTACGAGGACAAGAGAGGGCTCTCTCCGAGTCTATCTCGACAAAGGATCTTCAAAGGGGCTGAGATGACTTATAATGAACAATGAATACCGATTTTAGGCTAGTAAAGAGATAGGAAAGTTTGATTTTGATTTTTTGGTTTTTTGTTGGAGAAATGGGAAAAAACAATTTTTGGGTCCGGGGATAAGGCCAGTTCTTTGCAGAATTCGAGTTGGGGCGAGGTAGGCAGTAGTCTTGATGCTTTTTTATTAAGTGTATGGATGGATCAGAACGAAAAGGAGCTGAAGAGGGCAAGGGAGAACATGGATCCTCTCCAAACAGGCGAAAACATGTAAAACTAAACAAATTTAAAGGCAGAGCACTGAAACAATGGATTCAACCTCATTTACTCATTCATTTAGTTTCAGAAGCATAAGAAGAGAATGGCATACATTAAACATGAAATAAATTACAATAAACTGAGAGAAAACACCATCAAGAACTGAAAGCCACAAGAATCCCAACAGGTGCTGCAAAACCTCTGATCTTTCCTTAGCCAAAATATGAAAAATATGTACAATAGTGTGCCAAAATCTTCCCAAGAGTCCAACCTGTATAATGTCTCAAAAATTACATCATATAGGCCTCCTAACCCCTTCCCACACCTCTAGGGGTCGAATTCCTCCTTCTAGGAGCAGTTCAACTAATTCTAAACAAAGAACTAGAATATAGGCATCTAAACAACTTGCCTCTAAAAGGGAGGAAACTGATTCTTACATCTGATTTTTACTTTTTTAGGAGTGAATCATCTAGAATAGGTAAAAGTGAGTCAAAGTTACATTCAAACCATCAATTTACATCATGATAACTCAAAAATTTCATCCACAAGAAAAACTGGTTCAACTGGCCGAATTTTTGAGCTGGAACGTGAAAAATTGACCAAAAATCCAAATGCGTAGCGTGCCTGAGCCATATGCATAGCGTGTCTTTCAGCCTGATTTTGGGGCACTTCCCGGAATCCAAATTGAGATCATGATAGCTCGTTGGAAAGCCCTAGATGTTGGCTATCCAACCCAAGTGGAATTTCCCAATTTGGAGCTCATCTGCCCCTCCAAAACTTCATTCTCCCAGAAGTACTTCCTGCTAGTGCAAAAGGTGGCAGCAAGGTGGTTTTCATGGTGTTTTTGGGCCTTTTGATCATCCAGAACTTGATGAAATGCTTCGGAAATACTTGAGCATGCATAAATTACCATGAAAAACCCAAAAATATAAATTTTTCCTTCAGCAAGTGTCCCAATCAAAAGCGAGCGCGTCGACGCGCTACTCGTATAGCTGAAAAATCTGTTTTGAGACCAAAATATTTCAAAATGACAAAAATTTCTTCGAATTTGCTCAAATTTGGAGCGAAGACCCTCCATCATGTATCATGCCTAGCCAACGAAGCCTCGACCAAAATCCGGAGCGGATCAGGCCTTTTCCGCCGTTTTAGTGCTCTGCTCAACCTCCTCTTCAAAATCTTCATTTTTGCTTTGCAGACATGCATGCGAGCCCAATAATGACCTTTCATGTAACGAAGCATCTCTTTGTCTCTATTGGCCTTTGCCAAAAATTTCTCCAGATGAATTTTAACATGCGTGAGGCAAGAATCTTGATCAGCCGGTGTCATATCACCAGGTCTCTTCCGGGCCAATTGTCGATCCTCACGGATTCGCCGCAGCTCATAAAGTGTATGCTCATCCTCTAGCTGTTTGTTATGCTGCTCCAGGTATTTTATCACCCACTGAGCCCTCTGCAATTTCTCCTTCAGCGTGTCATTCTCGGCCTTTTGCTCCTGGATGATCTCTTTCAGCTTCGAGCTAGGAGAGCTCGCATCAACATCAATGATCGTGAAATCAGTGTCCCGGCCTCCTGATGGGCCCTCATCATGCATGGGCCTCTTTCCCCTGTCCTGAAACTGTACCTGTGCTGAAGAAGAAGGCGAGACCCCTTCCACATCATGTGGAGATAATACTCGCTCTGCTGATGGAGTCAACGAGACCCCTTCCACCCCGGGTGGAGATAGTACTCGTCGTGTAGCTGCAAATAAGGCCCCGTGGCCTCGCTGGTATGTCACATACAATGGAGCACTGATATGCTCGATCTCAGGAATGTCAGGCTGGTGTGAAGGCTCTCCCGCATCATGAACTACCTCGGGAAGCGGCTGTGGTGCTGTAAATAAGTCACGAGAGATGAAATCCTCCCAAGTGATGCCCTGCTGTGTCAACTGATGTACCACTACGATCTTGATCAGCGCATAATGATATATACTTCTATGCTGCTGTGCTGGGGTCTTCTTCTGTACAAAAATCATCATCCTCTCTATGTTGCGATACATGAAGTACGAAATGTTCATCATACGTACCCTCGTGAAATGCATCAACAAACGGACATGGTACGCATAGAGACGCGAGAATCAGCCCTCGCAACTGAAATACCGAATGATGAGTTTCATCAGTGGTGCAAACTCATCCTTCAGGAATCTGAAAGGAAAAACCCTGCTCAGGTGCCTCATATACCCAGGTTTGATGTATGGCTCATAGTGGAATTTCTCTAACTGCCGACGTTTGTTCCATTCCTCTCCTATATTTGGTATCCCGGTGGCCTGAGCAATAGTCTTTGGTGACAGAATGAAATCTACTCCGGCGAGGTTTACACGGCCATCATGTAAATGTAGAACAAATAGACGAGCCAGTTCACGATGATGCTGGGTTTGTGAAATCATCTCACAGTATTGGAAACATGAGTGACGCTGAAAACAATCCATTACAAGCGGGCAAGCCTGCAATTGAGCCAAAGAAGTAGGCTCCTCCCTGAGATGCTTACCACCTTTGCCACTTTTGTGAGACCTCCGTGGCACATTACCCTCTGCTGTGGAATCACTGTCATACTCCTACTCATAAACTGAATCCGTCTCTGACATGGCTTTGAAAACAAGATGTCTGCAATATGTATGTTGATATAGGTGTAGTGAAGTCAAAAGTTTCAATGTATGCTCAAAATCCAAATATGTTGCATATGTACCAAAGCATCATAAGAAAATAAGTCACAGTGGTAATAGCTCTGTTTAGTGGATTGGCATAAAAACAGTCTCTGTTTTGATCACAAGTGAATTTGACAAATGAGTAGAAAGTGTAATGTAGTGTGCAACATTTGTAATGCTGGCTAAAATTTGTCAAAGGGGAAAATGAGTATGAGACTGTGTTTGTCAATGGGAAATGGGAAACAATGTGACAATGACCACAGTGAAACAAATAGCAATGACAGTGGTAATATAATGGCGATGACAGCAGTGGTGAAATGACAAACTGAGAGTGTGAGGGCAGTGACACCTTGACAGTAGATGCATAGGTATATATATATCAACAATACAAGCTGGGAAATTCTTCACAAGACCATCAACATGTATTCAAAACCCTAAGAAAGGAATCTGCTATGAACAAAGGGTTACACCTCTCCACATCAAACACACTAATTTTCCCACTTTAAAAACACCACAATCCTATTGAAAAATCACTTAACAATGATGGAGAACCTACTTGGAAACTGATTGTGCTGATTTGGTGTGAAACTGGACGCAAGGGCAAAAATTTTAGCTCTGAGACTGTATGGGTAGCGCGCCTACCCAACGCGTAGCGCGCAGCAAGTGCGTAGCGCCCGTGGTTTTTAACACTGGATGGGGATGTTATATGCGTAGCGCACCCTATATGGGTAGCGCGCCTCCTATGCGCGTAGCGCGCACCTCCAATGCCTGTCCACAACTTTGCAAAACACGGTTTCGGCCTTCAACATCAACAGCTCGATTTCTGCCTTGAGGATTTGTGCAAATGAATTGTTTACCATGGTTTATATGTGAAGAAAAATATCTCATAAAATCAGATTTGATTTTAAATTTACTCCATGACCCACTTTTATAATGTTTGGCACTTTGTCATTCGATCACTTAATACAATGCTGTTCTTTGGCTTTTCCTTTCTTTTTATGAGTCTTGGACTGATGATACCTGGTTGTTTTTTGCAGGGATTTGGCATTTGGCTTAGGCAAAGATTAGAGGCTTGCTCTGAAACTTCTTATGGTGAAACAAATACAATTATTACAAAAAATGAAGTTTGACAATTTCTAGTTCCAAAACAGAGTTTTGGACTAGAAATGTCTTCAAATGTTTTTGATAATAAAAACGTGAAATAGAAATCTTTTGAAACCAACCTCATGGCCTGCGGGATTTTATTACATGTATGCAAAGGACTGAAAACCCTAGACTCTAGGACTAAAGACTCTTTTTAACGAAACTAATCATTTATGACCATGAATGCAATGACCATGAACTTCAATGATTTTTTGAGGAATTTTAATTAAACCTGCAGGTACAAGCATGAGGAAAGACAAGACAACCAGACCCCCTCGTCAATCAATGGCATGCTCCTAGCGAAATGCAACGAAGTGGAACGAGCGAGACACCTAAGAATGATATGCAAAAAGCGAACTGATCTCTGACGGAGGGCCTGTAAGGACCGACTCTAACAGAACTAACCGCCAACGCCGTGACTTTTGACTTAGTAAATTATCTCTTTTCCATGAGTTTTAAAGCCAATCACATATGCAAATCCCAACGTAGCTACCCGTGTAGCTCTTGTTTCACTGTGTGGAGCTTTCATTGTGTAAAGGAAGCTTTCTTCGCACTTCTCATCACGTAAATGAAATGAAGTGAGAGATTTAATTATTTCTAAATCACATTATTAGTATTTAAATGCCACAAATTTAAAATTATTAATGGCAAGTGTTAGGAAGAAACTCTAATTTTTATTTTATTTATTTTCTAAGATTGCAAGGCAATTTTGGGAAATCAACACCTTTATTTTCCAACAGAGATGTCACTATATTTATTTCTATTTTAATTTGAGGATGGGATCAACATTTTGGATTTATGTGGAGTTTAACTTTGGATCAACATACCATATTCTGGTAATGTTTATGCATCCCACTTCTGAGCAATTGATATTTCGCTAATATATGTTTTAATTTGAAGAAATTCATTATGCAGGGGTTATTTCTCTGCCCAATGATGCCAGAAATAACGGGGTTCTAGGTCCCTTACATAAGCAAGGGGGTTGGGGGCATGCGCTGAACAAATATGTGGAGGAAGCTTCCATTGTGCATAGTGTAGAGGTGCGAACAATGACAAAGTTTGGTGGAAAAGCCTAACTCAAAATGATTTTAAATAAACTAAGAATATGGCAAATAGATTTTGATTCTTCGAGTCATACCATCTATGGGATTGTTCAGTGCTTCATTGTGTGAAGCTTTCCTTGTGTAGAGTTTACAATGAAAGCTTTCATTGTGCAGATGAAGCCTCCTCCACACCTTCGAACTCTGCATTTATTTAAGTCATATTCATCTTAAAACCTCCACATACCAACCCCTTATGATTTGGTGGTCGCATTCTTCTTGTTGCATTGTTGAGATGATGTTTTTATGATACCAAAATTGTATATAAATTTCAACATATATTTCAGTATTTAATTTACTTGTATTTGACATATCTCACTTCATTGCATTTACTACATGAAAATATTGTAGCCCCACTGGTTTACACATTGCAGAGTGCGGGGGTGCGGAGGAAGCTTCATCCGCACAATGAAAGCTTTCATTGTAACCTCCATACAATGAAACATTGACTATTGTAGAGTAAAATTAATAAACGCTGGAACGAAAAATATTTCATAAAGGTATACAATGAGTTGAGAATGAATGTAGTATCAATTTTGACTTCCTACCAAAGTTCTGAAACTAGTCATGGAAGCAGATGGAAATGCAACACAATCAACTGATAATGCTAGTTTGTAGGCATAGTCAATAGTTGGAGTTGTAAATGCAAAAGGTGAAATGTAATGACAAAATGTAAACCCCGCATAAAGAGCTTGGACATGGCCAATTTCTCTATATCTTGGAGTGATTTGGGGCAATTACTATAACGATTTCACAATGTACATATCTCAAGGTTTAACTTTCATTACGTGGAGTGCAGAAGTGCAGATGAAACTTTCATTATGCGAAGTGTAAAAGTGCAACTTACAAAAACAAAGTATTTTCAAATAACAACAAAACACAAACACCACACAAAGAGTCAAAGAATATACTACTATATAGCTATAACCCTTATTATCCTTGTATTGTATTATTGCATATTTCAAAAAACTTATTGGGTTGGTGTAATTACATTCCTTATCACAATTTTAAAACATTCAGTGAACTTCTTCTATATATGGGTGGAGATACCTTTGCCAAGGCTACTCCAACGAGCAAATGTGTTTCTTGCTCCTTCCTTGTTACGAATGAAATATATGTTCGAGCAAATGGCAGAAAGAAAACATTTGACTATCAAAATCATCTAGAGAAACCACCATAGGAGTCCTAGTTACCCATCTCATGAGAAAATGCAAGCAGAGGGACACGTGGCCAACTTCAATTGGAAGGCAACATGATCCATATTCCTTAGAAAATGAGAAATGAAAAAGGACACATAGCTTTTGGGAATAACAAAGTAACAAGTGTCAATGTGTGATGTGTTACGTGAGAATAAAACTTTGGTTTCTTAACTTTTACGCAGTTTGAAATTTTATTTGAAGTTTTATAATAATGTTTTTTATTTTATTTTGGTTTCTTAACTTTTACGCGGTGTGAAATTTTATTTGAAGTTTTGTAACAATGTCAAGTTATTTTGAAACATATTTTAGAGTGTGAATTCTCTTAAAAATATTAAATACTAGCGATTGCACCATATGTTGCAAAGGAAACGCTGTAAAGCATAACATAGTAATATAGGAAAGAGTAGTATAAAGGAAAAAAATGTTTAATACCATTTTTCTATTTTGACATCACTTAAATAAAAAAATTTCGCCAATTTCCCAAAGATCACATAATAAATACACTTAAAAATTAAAACACTATCTCTGAATTTCTTAGAATTCTAAAACAAAAATTATCATTAAAATAAAAAAAATTAACTTATTTCTGAAACAAAAAACAAAATCCACATTAAAATGTTCAATAATTATAATGCAACTACCAAAATTGATGTGGCCCCAAAAAAGGCGGAAGAGTCCCCTCGGTACCATCCGGAAAAATTAATGACCTAAACAACCATCATGTGCAAAGACTAAATTTATTTGTTGAATGGAAATGACTTTAATTCACATCGCTAAAAGTTTGTATAGCCATAATTTATATAAAATGGTTTTTTTTTTTCATATATTTTTTTTATTATATAAAATTCACTTTTAAATAATAAATTTAATATCTGAGAAACTTTACAGACCATTAAAGTTATAGTTATAAATAACTAACTTTAAAGTAATATTAACTCTAAGAAAAATGCTATTAACACACTTGCCTTAAAAAAAACAGCCTCAAAAGCACACTATCTTATTATTAATTACTTTATATGCATGGTATTAAAATAATGTGACATTAATTCGAAATTCTAATACAAATGAGATGGTAGGCTTTCCGTGGCAATTGCCTCCAAGGGTACGGAGCACCAGTCCAAACTTGTCGCTCATGTCTAACTCTTCCGCGTCCCTTTGGGAGGTGCCCACTCAAATGAGTGGATAAGCGACCCCAATGTCAAATGAACCGTTCTACTTACCAATCGAAGCCCCACGCACATTCTTGTTCATGCTCCGAATGGTATCAGCGCGAAGTGTTTTACTCTGTAATCCACATTACTACACATCTCATCATCAAGAAACCTCTCTGGCATGAAATGTAATGGTTCTTTCCAGATCTGAGGGTATCACCCCAAACGCCAAACGTTCACCACGACTCGGTTGTGTTTCGGTGTCATGAACCCATATTGTTATACATTTTTTTATTATTTTTATTATTTTTTAACATTGCAAATTATAAAAAGTAGGATCCATATTGTATAATGACTAAAATATTACAATGATGTTGATTACAGATAAATAAATAATAATTAAAATATAGAAGATTTTTAAAAATATATTATTATTATTATTATTATCATTATCTAATATTAAGGTCACTTCGAAGCTAAATATTAAATTAGTGTATGAGGCTCTTTTATTTGTGAGACAAGGGGCCCACCTTTACACAACAATTTGCTAAGGCTACGAAGACATACATACTCTATCCCCTCTAGTTTTTAAAAATTGATTATCATTTCATTTGAAGTAATATTCTTAGATATGACCTATTTTTTATCGTGAGAAAAATATTATGATGTTTCTAAATATTAGGGTGGTTTGATCGTAACATTTATTCATTTGACATTAATATTGTAAAATAGCTTTCGTGGATGGGAGCGACACTGTATTTGTCATAGTAACATGATTAGTTGTCATTGTCCACCTCCATCACACCCAAGTCAACTTAGACAAATAACAAATGAAGGAAACATGATCAACATGCAACACAATTCGGGTTTATGGAAATTAATGCCACACTTCTCTCGACATTATAAGCAATTTCCTTCATGTCTACAAGATGAGTCAATATGTACCTCTCACTTTTTCCTAGCCATTATGAAGCACATTCAAGTTAATTCGACAACCAATATGATATCTCACACTTTTATGGGATTGCAGTCATTGATTATATACAACAAGATAACTTAATTTACCTAGTTAACCTGGTCTTTTAATCTTTATCAACATCATTGCTTTAGCTTTCTCATGATTCAAAAGTTATGTATATGCCCCTACTCTTCGACTACCTCCTTTCATACTTCCTTGCCGCCTTGGATATTCCCTCAAGTTAATTTCCATCCCTTTCTTGTGGCTAATCAAATCTTGGCAATACTTTTTTTCCTCTATTATTCCTATTGTTTTATTTCAAAGATCCACATGATAGGTCCATCCTCCTATTCTCTTACTTTTACCCTTCGTGGTTGAGGCACTGTCATTGGTGGCTCTCTCTCCCCCCTGTGGTATTAGACACCCTTCCTACATCATAGTTAGCTCTTGGCTCTATCATCTCTCGCCAACCATTTATCTTGCCCTTCTCTGGAAATTTTATCGACCTTTAATCCTTTGGCTCTTTGCCATCTCTTTTTGATGTTTTGGTTTTAAGTGCATTTTCAAGAATGCCTTGGCACAACACATGTCAACATAATCATTTCAAGGGCAAGCATAAAGGCCCATCTTGCATACGAGCTTAGATCAATGCAAATAACTATGATGTCAGCTATTGGGAGCATACATCTTAGACAACCTAATAAGTAAATCTTGTAAAGGAAGAAGAAAGACTTGAAAGGTGTTTCTTATAAGATGAAGAAATAGAAAATCTTGGATGATTGATACCTGATACTTGCACAAATAAATGAAGATATAACAAATATCTCTAAATAATGGATATTTATTGGCAAGTGAAAACAACAATGGGAAAAGTGCTAGTAGAGAAAAGCGAGACCCAACAAGAAATATTGTTGTGCATCAATACTCTCTAGTTACAATTCCAAAAATTGGATCATAAGATGTCCCAGTTGACCAAGGACATCACAAACTTAGAATTTACTTAATCTAATGAAGAAAATAAGACCAACTAATGATAATACAACATGAATCATCTTCTAAATAATTATATTTAGAATATATTTTTTTACTTTACTTTTTATCATCCATAAATATGCTAAATAATACTATTATAAACATGTGATACTTAATGGAAACTCAAACATTTCACTTTAATGTTATTTTTGAAAATAGGTTTATATTGACCAAAGTAATGTTACTATGCTCATGTTCTTGTGTCCTCACGAGCATATGTATTTTTTTTAATAATTTAAATAGAATGAAATTTACACCAAAAATATTATAGATAGCTCATAAATAATTGTATAAAAAATTAAAATATAATTTAAAAATAATTAACATTAAAAAATAGAATAATCAATTAAAATATTTACATATTTAATCGCACTAAGAGGAATTGTATAAAAAATTAAAATATAATTTAAAAATAATTAACATTAAAAATAGAATAATCAATTAACTTATTTACATATTTAATCGCACTAAGAGGAAATACTAGAATTCTTAAAATTTCTATTTAACATTTTGATTTAACTAATATTTTTTTATCGATAAATTTAAATCTATTAATGAAACATATGATACAACGCGTATGTAAAAAGATTATATTATTAGTTTTTTCTTCTTTCTTTTCTTTTTTTGGTTTGCAAATTAAAAATCAATGACATAAATTTAATTTCATGTAATAATGTTTTATTATATATATAATTTATTTCTAGTGAAAATTATTATTAATAAGATATAAATATTTAAGAAAATAAAATTTAAAACATCTAAGAGAATTTTTAATAAAATGATAGTATTGATTTTTATTTATAAAAATTGTTATTATTATTATATATTATATTACATTTGATTGGTTTGGTACTTTATATAAACTTTATTTTTTCTCAAATCATTTAAAGAAAAACATTTGATTTTACTAGACCAAATTATTCATACTATATTTTTATAATTTTTAATAATTTTATATTTTTCATTTACTTTATGGTTTGATTTAATTTTCAATTTTTATATTCAATTTAAAATTTATTTATTTTTTTGTTATCTCAAATTTCATATTTTATTAAAACTAACAACTTTATAATATATTTATTTATTATATTAATAAATATTTCTCATTTCAAAATGACCAAAATAACCACAATGTTATAAAAACATTAAAAAGTCATCATCCTATGAAACTCTTCATCATAATACTATAATATAACCTTAATAGATAAACACATGCCCACCAAGTGATGAACTACAACCTTAATTGAGAAACACATGTCCATCAATCCATTGTTGGAGTTTAAAGTTTTTATGAGAAGATTTAAAAAATATAAGAAAGGGCAATGAGCCATAAACATACCTTCAAGTTATATATCCTTTACTATATTATTAAAAACATATTTTATTTAATGATTTTTTAAGGAGGGTAAGTCAAAGTTCAACAACTTTTAATATGATAAAATCTTACCCATATGATTCGCATAACTTTAACCGAAGCAAACATGGAAAACTAACGTAGGTTAGGTTATTATTTTAATGAGGCTATGACTATGGGTAGGTAAAGTTTTGCTAGCCCACACACTCGCTATTATATCTTATCATATGACAACCTTATCACATTGTATTCGATTGTTCACTTTTTAAAAAGTGTTGATTTGATTCAAAGTCCACATTAGATTTATTTGTAAGTGAAAAATTAAATTATATTGTTAGTATAAATTATATATAATTATGAGTAAAATTTGTAATTAGATCAAATATATTATTATTATTATTATTTATTTGTTTTTATATAATAATTTGTATATATTTGTAGTATATTTTAAAATTGCTTTTGTTTGGCTAAGAGCTTGTTTTTTTGGATATAAGGAAATAGGTTAATTGCCCAAGTCCTAGAGGCATCTAGCAAGAGTGAAAGTTTGTCCCTTGTAGAAAACCAATCAGTAATTATAAGTGGTGTAGTTTTCCTTCAATAACAATAATAAGTCAACCTGCATTACTTAATAACAACCAATAATGGTTGTTCTCACTGCTAGTTTGATAATTGAATTATAATAGGTTTTTCACATAGAGACACACACACACACATATATGACAATTTTAAAAATAAATAAGAGAAGAATGTATAAACCTTATTTCCATTAACTAGAGTTATATTTTTTTCCTATGTTTAGACTAACCTTCTACATGTTCAAAGATTGTTGAATCATCAAATGCGATATTTGCTTTGTATAATCTATTGAAGTCCATGGGAGTGATTCATTATAGGCTTTGAAAATTTTGATTGATATTTCCTTTTAATTTTCTAGGGAGCCATCATTCAAGAAAATGAGAGGAATGATCGTTGTATCCCAAGTTATAAGTGTATGGATGTTGTATTCAAAGTTATAATTATACGAGTGATAAAAGTTTTTTTTAGCACAATTTTTAGTGAATTAGATAAAGGTATTTTTCGAATCACTAGATTAATTTTTTTAGCATTGTGTTGGGTTGAGCCAATGCTTGTCATCGACATGGTGCCTTTCCACCACATTGGTTTCTATTTTTTATTTGGACCACTATCAAACCATAATTCTTAAGCAAGAAGATATTACAACTCCTTGCTCGCTAACCATTGTATGTAACAAAAGGCTATATTTTCATAATATAGTAATTTTTTATTTTTATTTTTATTTATTTTTCTAAATAAGACTAAATTCTATTATGAAACATATAATACATGGAGGCACGGGCCTCGACAGTTTTAGCCTATTCCAGAGGCATAATTATACAAAAAATCAAGACTGTGACTGCCCCCGAAGGGGAAACCAACCAACTTAGTTGTTTTATAGCTTCCCTAAGCGGGAAACTAGCTTTGAACATGGAGAATATTTGAGTATTTAAAAATATCAAAAAGAGAAAAAGTAAAGGTTCTAAGGGCTTGGAGCCCAAAACCAGAAACTGGAAAAAACCTAAATGCTTATGTGGCATTGCCAGGAGAGGGTGTCTCTTCCATGATGAGACATCGATACTCGTCGGTGTCATCTGCATGCTTTTCACAAGTGTCATCCTTCGCGTGCCCAATGACTTTGGTAGTGAATGCGCTGCCAGAACCTTCATTGTCGCCCGACCCATCTTCACTACTACATTCAAAGTTTTTGCTTCTGTTGCTGGAGGCCAGAGCACCCTGCAAGACAAAAAATGGAGCACCAAGAACCTTGTCCTTGCCAGTGACTTGTTGCGTCACAGAGTCAGAGATGGTCTTCTTGGGCAATTTTATGGGCTGAGGGCTTTCAGTGTTGAAGGCCTCCTCTTTGAAGCTAATAGTGACAGTGGCGGTGATGCATGGTATGGCCATGGTGCAGGTGCAATGGAACTGAGTAGACTAAGTTGGGAACAGAGAGGCCACTGTCTCCAGTCGAGGCAGAGTCAGGGGAGAATTGGCGGTGGGAGTAGTCAGAAGCGGGGAATGAGACCTGCGTGAAGCCCAATCATGGCCCCGACCGTTGTGGGTGGCAGGGTAACGCCCGAAGGAGATATCAAGCGAAGGAGAGGAGGAATCAGAGCAAGCAGCGATGGGAGGTCTAGTAGCCTAGCCACGGCTGTTGTCTCTACGGCAACGCATGCGGCGGCGACGGCGAGGCATGGTGGAGCTAGGGGGGATGTAGTGGGGGGAAGGAGACCACAAAGGTGGAGGAGCGACATAATGAGAGGGCAGAGAAGCATAAGACTTGCAGGGAGCCAAAGGTGCCGAAGGAACAGAAGGCCTGCAAGGTGCAGCAACTAAATTTAGATTACAATGGAAGCTATGGGAGAAATGCACACCAGGAGCGAATTCAATACAACTAAGGAGATTGCAGTGCCTTCCTGTTGGCGTTCGGAAGCTCGGCTCCGAGACTCCAGGGGGACAATTACAACTCGACAGTAGAGGCGAAGGAGGGAGATGGCCATGCGAAGGAATTTTGAGGAGTCGGTAGATGCATCGACTAGCGAGCAGAATAAATGAGCGCCGATGAGCAAAATAAGGGAAATTAAATGTCCGCGCTTGGAGACCATGGGTGGCCATTGTTACGCTCCCTCTCCTAACAACATCCCTTAATTTCAGAAAACTAATTTGCAATTGTTTCCTTAATTTAAGGAAACTAACTGCAGTAATTTCCTTAAATTACGGAAATCAACTGCAGATAGTTAATTTATTGTTGGGAGCTACTGAAATGGTCCATTACTCCCACTACAGTTCTCTACCTGATCTGTGGAACACTTGACACATAGCCAACAGAAGCTTGATGGAATCTTGGCTATAACTTCTTCTGTTTGGTCCCCAAGCTCATTAACTCAATCCCCTTCATTTTTACACCATCAAGTTAGAGTGAGTAGAACTTGGAAGTGCCTTAAGATTTTCTGCATCTTCTTTTTCTTTTCTGCTTGCCTGAAGTTTGTGAAACATTGGATCAACGTTGGAATGATATTGTGTTTCACACAAATCGAATTCAACTTTAATGATTTCGGGTTCTTCGTTTGATTCCCGTGGCTGGTGATGCATAAAGGCTTAATTGGCGGTGATTACTATCTATGATTTTAATTGGCTTTTCGTGGGGATTCATATCAATTCCCAAAATGGTTCTTTCTTATCAGTTTTACATGATTGCATGCTTTAGCTCAAACTGAATTGTAGAATCGTTTTACCATCAATGGCTGGAGGTATGTTTTTACTGGGCATTAAATTTTTATATTCCGCATTTTAGAATCGTTAAAATTACTTAAAGTTTTTACATTTGGTATTTTTTTACTGGGCATAAAATTGCTAACATTTGGTATCGGAGCCATTTACATCTCTGCCTTGGTGATTTATAAATATGATTGGGTAAATGTCATATTTTTTTTTAGGATTTTCTAAATTAAAGCATATATTTAGAAATATGTCTAATTTTTGTTTAATTTTTATGCTTATAATATGGAGTTTAATTATATGCAATTTGGATAATTGTTATGCATAAATATTAGAGTTTTATTTATGCAAATTATCGTTATTCTTATATCTTGTTAATTTTTATAAGAAATAATGTCTAGTGATCCATATAATTTTTAATTGATTAGAGAATAGCCACAACATCTCTAATTAAATAAAATTATATAATATGATTGATTAGGATCACATAAAGAATATTTAGACATTAATTGTAATTAATTATATTAAATATAATAAATTTTATCCCACGGGAATTTTTGTTATATTTATATAATTAATTAGGATAAAATATTCATAATTTACCCACAGGAGTTATGAATTAATAGTTTTATCATAAATTTCAAAGTTATGAATTAATAGTTTTATCATAAAATTCAAAACTAAGATAGAATTTGATAAATTCTATCATAAAGAATAATTAAATCTGCTTGAATTAAAAATTTAGTCCACAGACAATTTTTATGTCATTAGATTCAATTTTAAGCATGATTTACATTGGTAAAGCATGAAGTTTTTATTTAGGCCTCAATTTTAACATAAGCATGTGATCTTTAATTTTATGCAGTTGTACAACCTACAAATTTCTTTGAAATTCGTATTGATATCCCTGAACTTAAGGGATATAACTACAAGGTCTAGAAGGAGAGAGTTCTCCTTCATGTGAGGTGGATGGACATAGACTATGCTATTAGGAAAGACGAACCACCGGCACTCAATAATACCAGCACTGCAGCAGACATCACGCTTTATGAACGATGGGAACGATCTAATCGCCTAAGCGTGATGTTCATTAAGACTAAAATTTCAGCTGGTATTCGTGGTTCCGTTGAACATCATGAAAAGGTCCGAGACTTGCTGAAAGCCATTGATGATCAATTCGTCACTTCAGACAAGGCACTAGCAAGCACCCTAATCATGAAGTTTTCATCCCTAAGGCTCACCAATGTGAAAGGTGTGCGCGAGCACATCATGAAAATGAGGGACACTGCGGCTCAATTGAAGAAACTCGAGGTTGAAATATCAGAGTCATTCCTAGTGCACTACATCCTGAACACCCCTCCGCACCAATACGGACCCTTCAAAATCTCATACAACACACATAAGGATAAATGGTCAATTAATGAACTCATGACCATGTGTGTTCAAGAGGAAGAGAGGCTGGTGATGGAAATGGGAGAAAGTGCAATGCTGGCAATGCGAGGAAAGGGAAAATCTCAAGCCAATTAGAAAGGGAAAGGTAAAATACCTCCCCAAGCCGATATCAAGAAGGATTCCAAGTGTTTATTCTGTAGAAAGAATGGACACATGAAGAAGGAATGCGCCAAATTTCAGAAATGGCTTGCAGACAAAGGTAATCCAATCTCATTTGTTTGTTATGAATCTAATATGGTTAATGTCAATATTAAAACCTAGTGGATTGATTCTGGATCAACAATTCACATTTCGAATTCCTTGCAGGGTTTGCAAAACCTAAGGAAGCCAGTGGGAAGTGAGCAAAGCATCTTATCAGGAAACAAGATGGGCTCGCATGTGAAGGCTATAGGAACATGCTATTTAACTTTAAGTAGTGGCTTTGTTTTAGAATTAGAAAAGACCTTTTATGTACCAAGTTTTTCTAGAAACTTGATTTCAATTTCAAGGCTTGTACCTTTTGGATATTCCTTTAACTTTTTAGAAACATCCTTCAGTTTATTTCATAAATCTGATTGTGTTGGGAATGGTATTTTGTCTAATGGTCTTTACTGCATTAATTTACAAAATAATATCACTTATGATTCAATGCATGTTCACATTGGCACTAAAAGATGTGTTATTAATAAAAATTCCTCTAAATTATGGCACCAGAGACTAGGTCATATCTCCATAGAAAGAATTAAAAGATTGGTGAATGAAGGGGTACCTGATACTCTGGATTTTACTAGTTTTGAGACTAGTGTGGACTGCATAAAGGGAAAGCAGACCAACAAGTCAAAGAAAGGCGTCAATGGGAGTTCAGATATATTAGAGATCATACATACTGATATATGTAGTCCAGACATGGACTCTTATGGTCAGAGATACTTCATCTCTTTTATAGATGATTACTCACGATATATGTATCTCTACATGCTTCATAAAAAGAGCGAAACATTAGATGCCTTTAAGATATTTAAGGCTGAAGTAGAAAAACAATGCGGAAAGCAAATTAAAATCATGAGATCAGATAGAGGTGGAGAATATTATGGTAGATACACAGAAGATGGACAAGCACCTGGGCCATTCTCAAAATTTCTTCAAGAGCATGGGATTGTTGCCCAATACACCATGCCTGGTTCACCCGACCAGAATGGTGTAGCAGAAAGAAGAAACCGAACATTATTGGACATGGTGTGGAGTATGCTTAGCAGCTCCAATATTCCTAAATCCATGTGGACTGAAGCACTTAAGACGGCAATGTATATATTAAACCGAGTTCCAACCAAGGCTGTTCCTAAAATGCCGTTTGAATTATGGAAAGGTTGGAAACCGAGTTTGCAACATATGCACGTTTGGGGATGCCCGTTTGAAGTGAGAATATATAATCCGCAAGAGAAGAAGCTGGACCCAAGGACCATTTGTTGGTATTTCATTAGATATGCTAAAAGGTCTAAAGGTTACAGATTTTATTGTCCATCTAACAGCACTAGGATTGTGGAATCAAGAAATGCAAAGTTTCTTGAAAATGACTTGATCAGTGGGAGCGATCAAACCAGGAACATAATTTCTTAGAAGGATCATTCAGAATCTCAACCTTCCACCTCAAGTGATAGATTGGTTATTTTTCACAGCACCCCTCAAGTACAAACTGGTGTTGAACAACCAATTATTGAAGTTCCACAACCTGCTGACGACATTCCAGTAGTTCAGATAGGTCAAGAATTGCCAAGAATTTTTTAACAACGAGTTGAACCACATAATTCTCAGAAATATGGTGGGACAACATTAAGAAGATCTACTAGACTAAAGAGATCAACAATTTCTAATGATTATGTTGTGTATCTACAAGAATCTGACTATGACATTGGAGCCGAAAATGATCCTGAGTCTTTTTCACAAGCCATGAGTTGCAAAGAATCAGAATTATGATACGATGCCATGAAGGAAGAGATGAATTCTATGAAGAGTAATGAAGTCTAGGATCTTGTTGAGTTGCCTAATGGTGTAAAAGACATTGGATGTAAATGGGTCTTTAAGACAAAGAAAGACTCATTGGGCAACATTGAGAGATACAAGGCAAGACTCGTTGCAAAGGGATTCACTCAGAAAGAAGGAATCGATTACAAGGAGACTTTCTCTCCTGTATCTAAGAAAGATTCATTGCGCATTATTATGGCATTAGTAGCCCATTTTGACTTGGAGTTGCACCAAATGGATGTGAAAACAAATTTTCTCAATGGAGATCTAGAGGAGGAGGTTTACATGAAACAACCTAAAGGATTCTCCTCTAGTGATGGTGAGAAATTGGTTTGCAAGCTCAAGAAATCATTATATGGATTAAAACAAGCATCCCGCCAATGGTATTTGAAATTTCATAATGTAATTTCCTCTTTCAGTTTTGTAGAAAACATTATGGATGAATGTATATACCTTAAAGTGAGTGGGAGTAAAATATGTTTTCTTGTTTTATATGTGGATGACATTTTGCTAGCAACCAATGATAAGGGTTTGCTACATGAGGTGAAACAATTCCTCTCTACAAATTTCGATATGAAGGATATGGGTGAGGCATCTTATGTCATTGGCATTAAGATCCATAGGGACAGATTTTGAGGCATCTTGGGTCTGTCTCAGGAAACCTATATTAATAAAATTTTAGAGAAATTTCAGATGAAGGATTGTTCACCAAGTGTCGCTCCCTTTGTGAAGGGTGATAGGTTCAGTTTGAACCAATGCCCGAAGAACGATTTTGAAAGGGAACAAATGAAGAACATTCTGTATGCTTCTAATGTCGGAAGCCTAATGTATGCTCAAGTCTGCACAAGACTCGACATTGCATTTGTTGTGGGAATGTTGGGACAATATCAAAGTGATCCAGGTTTAAACCACTAGAGAGTTGCAAAGAAAGTAATGAGGTACCTTCAAGGAACCAAAAAATACATGCTTATGTATAGACGGACGAAGAATTTGGAAGTAATTGGCTACTCAGATTCTGACTTGTCTGGATGTGTTGATTCACGCAAATCAACATCAGGATACATTTTTATGATGGCTGATGGAGTTGTATCATGGAGGAGTGCCAAGAAAACCCTGATTGCCACTTCCACTATGGAAGCCAAGTTTGTCTCCTGTTTTGAGGCTACTTTACATGGTGTATGGCTTAAGATTTTCATTTCTGGGCTTAGAATTATGGATTTTATCTCTAAGTCATTGAGAATATATTGTGACAATCTAGCTGCTGTTTTTATGGCTAAGAACAACAAAAGTGGGAGTCGAAATAAACACATCGACATTAAGTATTTAGCTATAAGGGAATGTGTTAAAGAAAAGAAAGTGGTCCTTGAGCACGTTAGCACTGAATTGATGATCGTTGATCCTTTGACTAAGGGCATGCCACCGTTTAATTTCAAGGATCATGTAATGAATATGGGACTTGGTTCCATTGTGTAGTTTCTCATTGTATGAACAATGTTATTTTAATGAAATTCTTAAATTTTGTGATGTTTTTCTCATATTTATGTGCACCTTAATTTGATTTGAGAGAATTCATCTGTGTAGGACCAAGAATAAACATAGGGTTTATTCATTAAGAAATTGTTGCCACATAAATTTTAATAGAAATAAATACATAGTAATACATGGAAGATAATACTTGTCATTAGAGGACTTATCGCCATGATTCATGTATCTATTACTTAATACAGATTATCACTGGGTTTTAAGATGAGACATTAAGTTTGGAAGTATGGACCAAGTGGGAGAATGTTACACTCCCTCTCCCAACAACATCCCTTAATTTCTGAAAACTAATTTGTAGTTGTTTCCTTAATTTATGGAAACTAACTGCAATAATTTCCTTAAATTACAGAAATCAACTGCAAATAATTAATTTATTGTTGGGAGCTACTGAAGTGGTCCATTACTCCCACTGCAGTTCTCTACCATGATCTGTGGAACACTTGACACATAGCCAACAAAAGCTTGATGGAAACTTGGCTATAAATTCTTCTGTTTGGTCCCCAAGCTCACTAACTGAATCCCCTTCAGTTTTACACCATCAAGTTAGAGTGAGCAGAGCTTGGAAGTGTCTTCAGATTTTCTGCATCTTCTTTTTCTTTTCTGCTTGCTTGAAGTTTGTGAAACATTGGATCAACGTTGGAATGATATTGTGTTTCACACAAATTGACTTCAACTTTGATGATTTCGGGTTCTTCGTTTGATTCCCATGGCTGGTGATGCATAAAGGCTTAATTGGCGGTGATTACTGTCTATGATTTTAATTGGCTTTTCGTGGGGATTCATATCAATTCCCAAATTGGTTCTTTCTTGTCAGTTTTACATGATTACATGCTTTAGCTCAGACTGAATTGTAGAATCGTTTTACCATCAATGGCTACAGGTATGTTTTTACTGGGCATTAAAGTTTTCTATTCCGCATTTTAGAATCGTTAAAATTACTTAAAGTTTATACATTTGGTATGTTTTTACTGGGCATAAAATTGCTAACAGCCATGTGTCTAGGCCATGTGCCGCCCAATGTGCCCTCCAAATATCTATCCTTAGATGGCACCCGCATCCGGAATTCATAATCTAGTAATTGTTTTCAAAATTTACCTCCATTGCTATGCACAATTTGGTTAAGAAGGCATTTGCTTAAATCAACATAAACATATATATGTATTTGTTAGGAACCAATTTAATAGTTTTTAGAGACAACATGACAAACTTATCAAAATTGTTGTCAACGACTTGAAAAAAAACATTGCTCTAGTATCCTATAAAAAGAATATGCATTCTTATACATATTAGAACCTCTATAAAAAAAAATTTAAATAAGAATTAAATCTTACATGCCATAATTGTATAAAAAAATGAGAATTATTCACATGACTATGGGACTAACCTAATACATAATCATGTATTTAGAAGTAACATGAAAAGATCTATGCCTATATATTAATAAAACAAGGGACTTTATAAAGTGATTTCATGCCTTTCTGTTACTTACTTAAAAATAAAAAATAAAATAAAATAAAATCCCACTAGATATCCGATGTCTCAAATGTCAAATATAGCTTAAAGCATTATAAATAAAGCCGTAGTCTTTCTAGGGAACATTTTGGCCCAGAATTCGGCAAAGATTTTATCAGAATCATGTTTACAGTTGTTAAATTTTAGTATTTTGAGTGCCCTAAAGGTTTTTGGTAGTGTTGAATCCATTTCCACTGTCAAAAATGGATTCCAAACACTCCAACTACATGATTTCTTGAATTTTACTTGCCCAAATTCCGGCAAAAAACTGCCATTCGGACTATTTCGTTGTTTGGGTAGACAACTCCATAAATAAATATTTAAGGTGGGTAAGGCAAAGTTCTACAACTTTTAATATGGATAAAATCTTACCCGTATGATTCCCATAGCTTTAACCTATCAACAAACCTGTGGTTAGAGGTCACACATTACTTTTAAGCAAGCATGGAAAACTAACGTAGGTTAGGTTATTATTTTAAATAACTGAAGTAGTTGTAAGTATTCTAGTCCTTTTGTGAAAGAATACTTGAGGCTAGCCCACACACTCGCTATTATATCTTATCATATGACAACCTTATCACATTGTCTTCGATTGTTCACTTTTTAAAAAGTGTTGATTTGATTCAAAGTCCAGATTAGATTAGATTATATTTATTTTTAATAGAAAATTTTAATAATATTATTATGTTTAAATTATATATAATTGTGGTGTAGTTTAATTTATAAATAAAATAATTTATTATTATTATTATTATTTTTCTGGTTAATTTTAATTAAAATATGATAGAGATTTTTAAAAACTTGAGTTTAAATTGTTTAATTTATAAATGAAATGATTTTTTTTCACTATTATTTTTCTGGTTAATTTTAATTAAAATATGAAAGAGATCTTTAAAAACTTGAGTTTAAATTGTTAAATCTACATAATTCGAGTGCTCTGGTTTTTAAGGGTGCTCAATCCATTTATGCATTTAAAAATGTATATTAAACAACAAAAATTCTTAAAATTGTATTGCCGAATTTTGGTGAATTTTGATGAAAAAGACTATTTCGTCTATAAGTTAGATTGCATCTATAATTATTAGTACAATTTAATTGATAAAATACATTATTATTATTATTTATTCATTTATATATAAATTTGTATGGATCTGGAGTATGTCTCTAACGGGAAATCGACGGGTAATTAATAATAGATGGTGTGGTGTTTCTCGAATAACAATGACGAATCAACCCGCATTACTGAATAGAAACCAATGATGATTGTCACAATTGAATTATAATAAGTTTTCCCGACACACACACACACATATATTTTTCATTAACTAGCGTTAGATTTTTTTCCATGTTTAAACTAACCTTTTATGTGTTCAGAGATTATTGAGTCATCAAATGTGATATTTTCGTTGTATAATCTATTGAGGTCCATGGGATTGGTTCATTGTCACTTTCAAAAAAAGTTATTGGTATTTCCTTTACTTTTCTAAGGAGTCATCATTCAAGAAAAAGAGAGGAATGATTGTTGTATCCCAAGTTATAGGTGTATGGATGTTGTATTCAAAGTCATAATTGTATGGGTGATAAAAGTTTTTTTTAGCACAATTTTTAGTGAATCAAACAGAGGTATTTGTCGAACCACTAGATTAATTTTTCTAACGTTATGTTGGGTTGAGCCAATGCTTGTCATCGACATAGAGCCTTTTCAACACATTTGTTACAATTTTTTATTTGGACCATTATTAGACCATAGTGGTTAAGCAAGAAGCTAGCACATCCTCTTGCTCGCAAAACATTTTTATGTAACAAAAGGCTATATCTTCATAATCTAGTAAGTGTTTTCAAAGTTTACCTCCATTTCTATGCACAATTTGGTCAAGAAGGCATTTGCTTAAATCAACATAAATACGCGTATATGTATATTTGTTAGAAACCAATTTAATAGTTTTTAGAGACAATATGACAAACTTACCGAAAGTGTTGTCAATGGCTTGAAGAAAATAATTTATCCAGTATTCTATAAGAAGAATATGCATTCTTATGCATATCAGGGCCTCTTTTAAGGATTCTAGGTAAGAATTGAATCTTAGATGTTGTAATTGTATAAAGAAATTAGAGCTGTCCACATGAATGTGGGGCTAACATAATACATAATCATGTATTTAGAGGTAATATGAGAATATCTATGCCAATTTAGCAATAAAACAAGGCCTTTATAAAGTGAGTTCATGCCTCTGTTACAGCTTCGAGGATAAAGGAGGAATGAGTATTCTAGTGACCATGATGTGTGTATAAGCTAAAACATGAATATAACAAGGGCTTCCACAAAAGTGAGTTTGAACATCTAATACACCACAAAGAGAGAGGAGGAAGGGGCTATTATGGCAATGAGCATGTTTGTCTAAGTGTTTTCTGCTAAATGGATCACTAGATTAGTCAATGCTAATAAATCTTGGAAATTATTATGTCAATTTGTCATCTTGAGATCTCCCTACAACCATAGGATTGGAGTGGCATTAATTTGCAAATGTTTTTAACTACCTTACTCCTAATGCACACAATGAGAACTTTTAGTGCTAAAAGTATCTTGAAGGCCTTAACCACAAGTTGAGGTAGACTAATGATACCCCTTAGTTCTCAGCCAAAAGGTTATTACTAGGCCAATGCACTGTGCACCAAGAACAAGGCCCTCCCTAATGGATAAGCCCTTGCTCACTCACCTCACTCTTGTGTCTCTATCAAAAATTGCCATCAACACAAGGTAGGCCAAGTGGCAAGAGAACATTAAAAAAAAAAGATGGAGTTGACCTTTAGTGAAAGCGCTAGAATATTTTCGATTTAATAGATTTAATATTATTCTTTTGAGCATTTAAGAGCTAAAGCATCCAAAAGGATCCAAGTAGAGCAATGACAAATAGGATCCTATTGTTATAGATCTTGCACATACAGGGAAATGATGCAAGTCTCCTCTCGAAGACAAAGAACCCCTTTTAATGTAGGTTACATTCCAAACCCTACACAACATGTTTGATCACTCTAACCTATACTTTTTACATTGCATTATTATATGTTTTATAATTGATAAATTTTAAATATTTTTTATAATTAATTCTTATTAATTATTATTATTTTAAATAACCTCAATTTGTAATTAGTATTTTTCAATATTTTTAAAATATATTTTATAAAAAGAAAAAAAATTACTAATATTTCCCTTTTACATAAAATTTCAAATGACTCTCTAGTAATAAAAAAATTAGCACATATATACATATTATAACCATATTTGTATTTATATTTATATTTATATTGATAAAATTGAGCAAACAACTTCCACTTGTACTTGTATTTGTTTAGCTAAGAACTCGTCTTCCTCGGACATAAGGAAACATGTTAACGACTCAGAGGCCTCTGACAGAAGTGTTGCCCCTTTACGGACGGGTTATTCTATGTGGCGTGATTTTTCTAGAATAATGATAATGAATCAACCTGCATTCGCAGATAATAGCCAAAAATAATTATCCTTGATACTAATTTGACAACTAAATTATGATAATTTTTTGACAACTAAATTATAATATTTTTTCCCACCATAAAAATAAAAATAAAAATTACATATAAAAAATATTCAAATGTGAAATAAAACTTAAAGCTTTATAAATAAATATTTCAACTTGGATGATGCGGTGCGTAACAAAAATAAAAATTACATATAAAGAAGGATTCAAATGTCAAATAAGACTTAAAGCTTTATAAATAAATATTTCAACTTGGATGATGCGGTACGTAACGCAATGTCTATCCACCATGTGAATTGTTCCTTCAACTTTTGTCCCGGACTTTAAAGGGTCGTCCTAATCGTCACTTCAAAACTCCACCACTCATTTGTTAAATTAAATATAGTAGTATATTAAAGTTTTATATTAAACATGATAATACGATTATTAAAAAAATAATTAAATAATATCTTCAAAACACCCGAATCCTGAAGAAAAACCAAATCTAAATAAATTAAGGTTATTCTTACATCAAACAAAATTTGGGTTTATGTCAAACTTTTTTCTTTCTTATTACCATTATTATTATTATTATTTTTTATTTCGTGAAATGTGAAAATATAATTTTTTATTTTATTTTATTTTTCTAATTTTTTTAGATCTTTTTATATGGTGAAAAGAAAAAATGGCATCAAATTAGTTGTAAAAATGTTATTGTCTCATTTAACAAGTGCTAAATAATTTTGTTATGGAGAAGTTTCGTAAACAGGTATGGGGAAAAGAGTTGGGTAGAAAGAATAAGTACTACATTGAAGAATTCAACCCTACATATGATCTCCAACAAAAAGAGTACATTGAAGCTAACATTTCGTGGAGGTAAAAGGTTCTTATTGCTCAATTAAGAACCAACTCGCATCAACTTCGGTGTGAAACAGGACGATGGAAAAGGCCTAAAGAAGCTTGGGAAGAACGGGTGTGTACATTTTGCACGTCTAGGGAAGTGGAATCGAAAAAATATTTCATTTTGGAATGTGATGCATTCAAAGACATCAGAGAAATTTATGGGAATATGTTAGCATTGGTTTCTTGGCATTGTATTTTCAGTGATGGGAATGTTGGAAGGTTGGGCCAGCTCATCATCAATTTGAATAAGAAAAGGACCGAAATGCAAAAGGAAAAAAACAAGGAACTCAAGTCCGATAGACTATTTTTAGTCTCGTGGACGATAAAATATCATTTTTTAATTTAATTTAATTTATTTATCTCCTCACTATCCACTAAGCTTGCATTGCGCCAGTTGCAATCATTATAGCCTTTCGTATTCCAGTTGTCACGAATGTGTCACAACCGCATTGGTTAAATATTTAAACACCCAATTCCTTTACACTACGTTATGATGCAATCTACCAACTTAGATTTATGTGCATAAATCTATGGGTAAGGAAGTCATTTCTCTACACGAGTGTATGCTCACTTCATCAACAAACACTGAAGCAAGCAACAAATCTACATCAACAACTAAGAGTGGGATCAAGACGATTGGAACTCAAAATGAAGTTTCCCTTTCACCTCCACAAGGGAGCAGGTTGAAGATGAAATATCCAGAATACAAAGGCGTGTGTTGTTGTAGTTGGGGAAAATGGGTGTTTGAAATTTGGGAATTGAAAAAGAAAACTTGAATATGGCTCAACTCCTTCAATACACATTCTTCCTACTACTTTGTTGCAATGGTGCTTTATGTTATCAAGAATGTGTATAAAAGCTTGTGTATCTCATCGCAAACCATCTCTGGAGCGGTAGGATTTCTGCTTGTAGCATGGAATATGATAGGATGGTTTGATAACATAATTCATTTGATCCGATAACATGGAGGTTAGACAATAGCGAAGGCATCAATATACGAAGGAGGCAAGGAGATACAAAAATACAATACAAGGTGCAAGCGGTTTTCCTTGTTCATACATAATCAACATAAACACTAATAGAAGTTTAACCAATTACCTATTTACAATAGAGGTATTTGTAGTCGATACAACGATCCTCTAGGTACAAAGTCAATTCCCACACTTGTAGATTCATCACCTTGCAAGAGAAGCTATTGATCGTAGAATTTGTGAGTTTTGCACGTTGTTGCTTATGTTGTAACTATGAGGTTTTTTCCAACATGTGATTGTGTTACAACCCACTGATGCAATATTTCATCAGTAGCTTACCCACCATAACTTTCTCTAGCATCATAACTAGTAGTAGCATTCATGATGAACTAACCGCACCATGACCTTTGACTAAATAAATTATCCCTTTTCCATGAGTTTTAAAGCCAATCACAGATGCAGATCCCAATGTAGTTACCTCTGTAGCTCTTGTTTCACTGTGTGGAGCTTTCATTGTACAAATCTTACAATGAAAGCTTTCATTGTTCAGAGGAAGCTTCCTTCTCACTTCTCATTGCGTAAATGCAATGAAGTAAAGATTTAATTATTGCTCAATCACATTATTAGTATTTAAATGCCACAACTTCGAAATTATTAATGACAAGTGTTAGGAAGAAACTCTAATTTTTATTTTACTTATTTTCTAAAATTGCAAGGCAATTTTGGGAAATCAACACCTTTATTTTCCAATTTAGAGGTTACCATATTTATTTCTATTTTAATTTGAAGATGGGATCAACATTTTGGATTTATTTGAAGTTTAACTTCCGATCAACATACCATATTCTGGTAATGTTTATGCATCCCACTTCCGAGCAAATCATATTTCGCTAATATATGTTTTAATTTGAAGAAGTTCATTATGCAGGGGAAGCTTCCTCCACACCTCTGCACTCTACATTTGTTTAAGTCAGATTCATCTTAAAACCTCCACATACCAACCCCTTATGATTTGGTGGTCGTATTCTTCATGTTGCATTGTTGCGATGATGTTTCATGATACTAAGATTGTATATAAATTTCAACATATATTTCAGTGTTTAATTTACTTGTATTTGACATATCTCACTTCATTGCATTTACTACCCGACAATATTGTAGCCCCTTTGGTTTACACATTGCAGAGTGCAGGGGTGCAAAGGAAGCTTCCTCTACACAACAAAAGCTTTCAATGTAAGCTCTGTACAATGAAACAATGACTATGGTAGTGCAAAATTAAGAAACGTTGAAACGTCAAAATATTTCATAAATGTATACAGTGAGTCGAGAATGAATGTAGTATCAATTTTTACTTCCTACCAAAGTTCTGAATCCCCTTCGCACAACTGACACTTTAGTTCTTTCAACCAACATTAGTCATGGAAGTAGATGGAAATGCAACACAATCAACTGATAATGCGAGTTCTTAGGCATAGTTAATAGTTGGAGTTGCAAATGCAAAAGGTGAAATGTAACGACAAAACGTAAAACCTGCATAAAGAGGTAGGACATGGCCAATTTCTGTATATCTTGAGTGATTTAGGGCAATTGCTATAACTATTGCAAAGTGTGCATATCTCAGGGCTTAACTTTCATTATGTGGAGTGGAGAAGTGCAGATGAAACTTTCATTGTGCGGAGTGTGGAGGTGCGACTTGGAGAAACAATTACAAAAACAAAGTATTTTCAAATAACAACAAAACACAAACACCACACAAAGACAAAGACTATATTGCTATATGGTCGTAACCCTTATTATCCTTGTATTGTATTATTGCATAATTTCAAAAAATTATTGGGTTGGTGTAATTACATTCCTTATATTATCACAATTTTAAAACATTCAGTGAACTTCTTCTTCTATAGATGGGTGGAGATAACTTGGATGCAAAACACCTTTGCCACGGCTACTCCAATGAGCAAATGTGTTTCTTGCTCCTTCCTTGTTACGAATGAAATATATGTTCGAGCAAATGGAAGAAAGAAAACCTCTGACTATCAAACTCATCTAGAGAAATCACCATAGGAGTCCTAGTTCCTCATCTCATGAGAAAATGGAGGCAGAGGGACACGTGGCTAACTTCAATTGGAAGGCACCATGATCCATATTCCTAAGAAAATGACAAATGAAAAAGGACACATACCTATTGGGAATAACTTTGGATTCTTACGTATATCACTTGCAAAAGTGACAAAGTAACAAGTGTGAGTGTGTGATGTGTTACGTGAGAATAAAACTTTGGTTTCTTAACTTTTATGCAGTTTGAAATTTACTTTGGTTTCTTAACTTCTACGCAGTTTGAAATTTTATTTAATAAGACAATAATGTCAAGTTATTTTATTTTGGTTTCTTAACTTTTACGCGGTGTGAAATTTTATTTGGAGTTTTGTAATAAGGTCAAGTTATTTTGAAACAGTGTGTGAATTCTTTTAAAAATATTAAATATTATTTTAATTGTTTTTATTAAATTATTATGATTTTAATTTTGTTTAATAAATTTAAAGATATTGCTTTTAATAAAAGAGATCAGTTTGTAAAATAAAATATAAACTGCATTTAAAAAAAAATAAAAAAATTAATTCATTTATAAAATGATAATTAAAAAATACAGACTTTATTAAAATTTGAAGAAAAATGCATGAATCACTTTACATCATTAATCAGATATAAATTTATAAATAAATTTATCCATTTTAGGAAATAATAAATATTACTCAATATTACAAAATTAAATTTTTTCTTTTTAAAACAAAATTGTAAATTACAAAATATGACCCATATTGTATAATGACTAAAATATTACAATGATGTTTTTTTTACAAGTGGTTCACAAATCCATGTGCCCGCACACATGAATTTAGTTACATCCACAGTCTGAAAATCTTGATAGACTCTCCCGAGGGGATCTAAATCGTCAGCCTTACACGCAAGGCCTAACCCCGTTGGGGTCAAGGAGATTTGATCCTGTGACCTCCCATCGTCAAAGTACTTAACAACGGGGACTTAACCGATTGAGCTAACCCTTGGAGCTCAAATATTACAATGATGTTGATTATAGATAAATAAATAATAATTAAAATATAGAAGATTTTTAAAAATATATTATTATTATTATTATCATTATCTAATTTTAAGGTCACTGTCAAGCTAGACACCAAATTGGTGTATGAGACCCCCTTGTTTATGGGACAAGGGGCCCACCTCTACACAACAATTTGCTAAGTCTATGAAGACATACATACTCGACCCCTCTGGTTTTTTAGAATTGATTATCATTTCATTTAAAGTAATAATCTTAGATATGGCCTATTGTTTATAGTGAGCAAAATATTATGATGTTTCTAAATATTAGGGTGGTTTGATCATAACATTGATTCATTTGACATTAATATTGTAAAATAGCTTCTGTGGATGGGAGCGACACTATCTGTCATAGTTAACACGATTCGTTATCATCGTCCACCTCCATCACACCCAAATCAACTTGGACAAATGGCAAATGAAGGAAACATGATCAAGATGTAATGCACTTGGGGTTTATGGAAATTGATGGCACACTTCTCTTGACATTATAATCAATTTCCTTCATGTCTACAAGATGATTCAATGTGTACCTCTCACTTTTTCCTAGCCATTATGAAGCATAATCAAGTTAATTCGACAATCAGTATGATATCTCACACTTCTTTAGGATTGAAATCATTGATTATATATAACAAGATAACTTAATTTACCTAGTTAACCTAGTCTTTTAATCTTGATCAACATTATGGCTTTAGCTTTCTCATGGTTCAAAAGTTAGGTATATGCCCCCACTCTTCGACTCCCTCCTTTCATACTTCCTTGCCACCTTGGATATTCCCTTAAGTTAAATTCCATCCATTTCTTGTGGCTAATCAAATCTTGGAAATAATATTTTTCCTCTATTATTCTGATTGTTTTATTTCAAAGATCCACCTGACAGATCCATCCTCCTGTTCTCTTACTTTTACCCTTCGTGGTTGAGGCACCGTCATTGGTGGCTCTCTCTCCCCCCGTAGTATCAGACACTCTTCCTACCTCATAGTTAGCTCTTGGCTCTATCATCTCTCACCAACCATTTGCCCTACCCTTCTGTGGTAAGTTTACTGAACTTTAATCCTTTGGCTATTTGCCATCTCTTTTTGTTGTTTTGGTTTTAAGTGCATTTGCAAGAATGCCTTGGCACAACACATGTCAATATAATCATTTCAAGGGCAGGCATAAAGGCCCATCTTGCACACAAGCTTAGATCAATGCAAATAACTGTGATGCCATCTATTCAGAGCATACACCTTAGGAAACCTAAAATGAAGTTAATCTTGTAAAGGAAGAAGAAAGACTTGAAAGGTGCTTCTTATAAGATGAAGAAGTAGAAAAAAATGTTGGATGATTGAAACCTGATACATGCACAAGTAGAGGAAGATATAACAAACATCTCTAAATAATGGGTATTTATTGGCAAGTGAAAACAACAATGGGAAAAGTGTTGGTAGAGAGAAGCGAGACCCAACAGGAAATACCATTGTGCATCAATTCTCTCCAGTTACAAGTCCAAAAATTAGATTATAAATGTCTTAGTTGGCAAAGAACATCACAAACTTAGAGTTTACTTAATTTGATGAAGAAGATGACCAGCTAGTGATAACACAACATGATTCATCCTCTAAGTGATTATATTTAGAATACATTTTTTTACTTTATCTTTTTATGATCCATAAATATGTTAAATAATATTATTATAGATATGTGATACTTAATAGAAACTCAAACCTTTAATGTTATTTTTGAAAATATGTTTATATGGACCAAAATAATGTTACTATGCTCATGATATGGTGTCTTCATGATAGGCTAATTATTAAACATTTAATGATTTAAATAGAATAAATTATTAGGACAAAGTTAAAAAATAAAATAAAATTTATAAATAACTCAGATAATTGCATAAAGAATTAAAATATAATTAACATTAAAAAAATAGAATAGTCAATTAACTTATCTACATATTTAATCTCACTTACATGAAATACTACATTATTTAAAATCTCTATTTAACATTTTTACTTAATTAATATTATTAGTTTATGAAAAAACTTATATTATTAGTTTATGAAAAAGGATTATGGTTTGCATTGATTTTTTATATGTATTATATCATTTCAGTGAAAAGTAAAATATAAATATTTAAGAAAATAAATTTATTTTTAAAATATATAAAATAAAATTGAAAACATTTAAGGGAATTTTTAATAGAATGATAATGTTGATTTTTATTTAGAAGAATGGTATTATTATTATTTATTATATTACATTTAATTTTGAGGTCACTGTATTTGTTTTAATTTGTATGACAATTTGCCCTATATATATTTGATAATAGAAAAGTACTACAAATCTTTAAAAAAAAAAAATTCGAAGACCAAATAAATTATTAATGTGATTTTTTTATAATTTTTAATAATCTTATACTTTTTCATTTACTTTCTCATTTTATTTATTTTTCAATTTTTATATTGAATTTAAAATTTATTCACTGTTTCAATTTTATATTCCAATTAAAGTTTATTTACTTTCTCAATTGAAACATGTTTGTTATCTCAAATTTCATATTTTATTAAAACTAACAACTTTATAATATATTTATTTATTACATTAATAAACATTTCACATTTCAAAATGACCAAAATAACCACAATGTTATAAAAACATTAAAAAGTCATCATCCTATGAAACTCTCCAACATAATACTATACTATAACCTTAATAGATAAACACATGCCCACCAAGTGATGAACTACAACCTTAATAGACAAACACATGTCCATCAATCCATTGTTGGAGTTTAAAGTTTTTATGAGAAGATTTATAAAATATAAGATAGGGCAATGAGCCATAAACATACCTTCAAGTTATATATCCTTTACTATATTATTGAAAACATATTTTATTTAATGATTTTTTAAGCAGGGTAAGTCAAAGTTCAACAACTTTTAATATGATAAAATCTTACCCATATGATTCGCATAACTTTAACCGAAGCAAACATGGAAAACTAACGTAGGTTAGGTTATTATTTTAATGAGGCTATGATTATGGGTAGGTAAAGTTTTGCTAGCCCACACACTCACTATTATATCTTATCATATGACAACCTTATCACATTGTTTTCGATTGTTCACTTTTTAAAAAGTGTTGATTTGATTCAAAGTCCACATTAGATTTATTTGTAAGTGAAAAATTAAATTATATTGTTAGTATAAATTATATATAATTATGAGTAAAATTTGTAATTAGATAAAATATATTATTATTATTATTATTTATTTGTTTTTATATAATAATTTGTATATATTTGTGGTATATTTTAAAATTGCTTTTGTTTGGCTAAGAGCTTGCTTTTTTGGATATAAGGAAATAGGTTAATTGCCCAAGTCCTAGAGGCATCTAGCAAGAGTGAAAGTTTGTCCCTTGTAGAAAACCAATGAGTAATTATAAGTGGCGTAGTTTTCCTTCAATAACAATAATAAGTCAACCTGCATTTCTTAATAACAACCAATAATGGTTGTTCTCACTGCTAGTTTGATAATTGAATTATAATAGGTTTTTCACAGAGACACACACACACACATATATATGACAATTTAAAAAATAAATAAGAGAAGAATGTATAAACCTTATTTCCATTAACTAGAGTTATATTTTTTTCCTATGTTTAGACTAACCTTCTACATGTTCAAAGATTGTTGAATCATCAAATGCGATATTTGCTTTGTATAATCTATTGAAGTCCATGGGAGTGATTCATTATAGGCTTTGAAAATTTTGATTGATATTTCCTTTTAATTTTCTAGGGAGCCATCATTCAAAAAAATGAGAGGAATGATCGTTGTATCCCAAGTTATAAGTGTATGGATGTTGTATTCAAAGTTATAATTGTACAAGTGATAAAAGTTTTTTTTAGCACAATTTTTAGTGAATTAGATAAAGGTATTTTTCGAATCACTAGATTAATTTTTTTAACATTGTGTTGGGTTGAGCCAATGCTTGTCATCGACATGGTGCCTTTCCACCACATTGGTTTCTGTTTTTTATTTGGACCACTATCAAACCATAATTCTTAAGCAAGAAGCTATTACAACCCCTTGCTCGCAAACCATTGTATGTAACAAAAGGCTATATTTTCATAATATAGTAATTTTTTTATTTTTATTTTTATTTATTTTTATTATTTTTCTAAATAAGACTAAATTCTATTATGAAACATATAATACATGGAGGCACGGGCCTCGACAGTTTTAGCCTATTCCAGAGGCATAATTATACAAAAAATCACGACTGTGACTGCCCCCAAAGGGGAAACCAGCCAACTTAGTTGTTTTATGGCTTCCCTAAGCGGGAAACTAGCTTTGAACATGGAGAATATATGAGTATTTAAAAATATCAAAAATAGCAAAAAGTAAAGGTTCTAAGGGCTTGGAGCCCAAAACCAGAAACTGGAAAAAACCTGAATGCTTATGTGGCATTGCCAGGAGAGGGTGTCTCTTCCACGATGAGACATCGATACTCGTCTGTGTCATCTGCATGCTTTTCACAGGTGTCATCCTCCGCGTGCCCAATGGCGTTGGTAGGGAATGCGCTGCCAGAACCTTCAGTGTCGCCCGACCCATCTTCATTGCTACATTCAGAGTTTTTGCTTCTGCTGCTGGAGGCCAGAGCACCCTGTACGACAAAAAATGGAGCACCAAGAACCTTGTCCTTGCCAGTGAGCTGTTGCGTCACAGAGTCAGAGATGGTCTTCTTGGGAAATTTTATGGGCTGAGGGCTTTCAGTGCTGAAGGCCTCCTCTTTGAAGCTAATAGTGACAGTGGCGGTGATGCATGGTATGGCCATGGTGCAGGTGCAATGGAACTGAGCAGACTGAGTTGGGAACAGAGAGGCCACTGTCTCCAGTCGAGGCAGAGTCAGGGGAGAATTGGTGGTGGGAGTAGTCAGAGGCGGGGAATGAGACCTGCGTGAAGCCCAATCATGGCCCTGACCGCTGCGGGTGGCAGGGTAACGCCCGAAGGAGATATCAAGCGAAGGAGAGGAGGAATCAGAGCGAGCAGCGATGGGAGGTCTAGTAGCCTAGCCACGGCTGTTGTCTCTACGGCAAGGCATGCGGCGGCGGCGGCAAGGCATGGTGGAGCTAGGGGGAATGCAGTGGAGGGAAGGAGACCACAAAGGCGGAGGAGCGACATAATGAGAGGGCAGAGAAGCAGAAGACTTGCAGGGAGCCGAAGGTGCCGAAGGAACAGAAGGCCTGCAAGGTGCAGCAACTAAATTTAGAATACAATGGAAGCTATGGGAGAAATGCACACCAGGAACGAATTCAATACAACTAAGGAGATTGCAGTGCCTCCCTGTTGGCGTTTGGAAGCTCAGCTCCGAAACTCCAGGGGGACAATTACAACTCGACAGCAGAGGCGAAGGAGGGAGATGGCCATGCGAAGGAATTTTGAGGAGTCGGTAGATGCATCGACTAGCGAGCAGAATAAATGAGCGTCGATGAGCAAAATAAAAGCAATTAAATTCCCACGCTTGGAGACCATGGGTGGCCATTGTTACGCTCCCTCTCCCAACAACATCCCTTAATTTCCGAAAACTAATTTGCAATTGTTTCCTTAATTTATGGAAACTAACTGCAGTAATTTCCTTAAATTACGGAAATCAATTGCAGATAATTAATTTATTGTTGGGAGCTACTGAAGTGGTCCATTACTCCCACTGCAGTTCTCTACCATGATCTGTGGAACACTTGACACATAGCCAACAGAAGCTTGATGGAAGCTTGGCTATAACTTCTTTTGTTTGGTCCCCAAGCTCACTAACTCAATCCCCTTCAGTTTTACACCATAAAGTTAGAGTGAGTAGAGCTTGGAAGTGCCTTCAGATTTTCTGCATCTTCTTTTTCTTTTCTGCTTGCCTGAAGTTTGTGAAACATTGGATCAACGTTGGAATGATATTGTGTTTCACACAAATCGACTTCAACTTTAATGATTTCGGGTTCTTCGTTTGATTCCCGTGGCTGGTGATGCATAAAGGCTTAATTGGCGGTGATTACTGTCTATGATTTTAATTGGCTTTTCGTGGGGATTCATATCAATTCCCAAATTGGTTCTTTCTTATCAATTTTACATGATTGCATGCTTTAGCTCAGACTGAATTGTAGAATCGTTTTACCATCAATGGCTGGAGGTATGTTTTTACTAGGCATTAAAGTTTTATATTCCGCATTTTAGAGTCGTTAAAATTACTTAAAGTTTTTACATTTGGTATGTTTTTACTGGGCATAAAATTGCTAACATTTGGTATCGGAGCCATTTACATCTCTACCTTGGTGATTTATAAATATGATTGGGTAAAAGTCATATTTTTTTTTTTTAGGATTTTCTAAATTAAAGCATATATTTAGAAATATGTCTAATTTTTGTTTAATTTTTATGCTTATAATATGGAGTTTAATTATATGCAATTTGGATAATTGTTATGCATAAATATTAGAGTTTTATTTATGCAAATTATCGTTATTCTTATATCTTGTTAATTTTTATAGGAAATAATGTCTAGTGATCCATATAATTTTTAATTGATTAGAGAATAGCCACAACATCTCTAATTAAATAAAATTATATAATATGATTGATTAGGATCACATAAAGAATATTTAGACATTAATTGTAATTAATTATATTAAATATAATAAATTTTATCCCACGGAATTTTTGTTATATTTATATAATTAATTAGGATAAAATATTCATAATTTACCCACAGGAGTTATGAATTAATAGTTTTATCATAAATTTGAAAGTTATGAATTAATAGTTTTATCATAAAATTCAAAACTAAGATAGAATTTGATAAATTCTATCATAAAGAATAATTGAATCTGTTTGAATTAAAAATTTAGTCCACAGACAATTTTTATGTCATTAGATTCAATTTTAAGCATGATTTACATTGGTAAAGCATGAAGTTTTTATTTAGGCCTCAATTTTAACATAAGCATGTGATCTTAAATTTTATGCAGTTGTATAACCTGCAAATTTCTCTGAAATTCATACTGATATCCCTGAACTTAAGGGAGATAACTATAAGGTTTGGAAGGAGAGAGTTCTCCTTCATGTGGGGTGGATGGACATAGACTATGCTATTAGGAAAGACGAACCACCGGCACTCAATAATACCAGCACTGTAGCGGACATCACGCTTTATGAACGATGGGAACGATCTAATCGCCTAAGCATGATGTTCATTAAGACTAAAATTTCAGCTGGTATTCGTGGTTCCGTTGAACATCATGAAAAGGTCTGAGACTTTCTGAAAGCCATTGATGATCAATTTGTCACTTCAGACAAGGCACTAGCAAGCACCCTAATCATGAAGTTCTCATCCCTAAGGCTCACCAGTGTGAAAGGTGTGCTCGAGCACATCATGCAAATGAGGGACACTGCGGCTCAATTGAAGAAACTCGAGGTTGAAATATCAGAGTCATTCCTGGTGCACTACATCCTGAACACCCTTTCGCACCAATACGGACCCTTCAAAATCTCATACAACACACATAAGGATAAATGGTCAATTAATGAACTCATGACCATGTGTGTTCAAGAGGAAGAGAGGCTGGTGATGGAAATGGGAGAAAGTGCAATGCTGGCAACGCGAGGAAAGGGAAAATCTCAAGCCAATCGGAAAGGGAAAGGTAAAATACCTCCCCAAGCCGATATCAATAAGGATTCCAAGTGTTTATTCTGTAAAAAGAAGGGACACATGAAGAAGGAATGCGCCAAATTTCAGAAATGGCTTGCAGACAAAGGTAATCCAATCTCATTTGTTTGTTATGAATCTAATATGGTTAATGTCAATATTAAAACCTAGTGGATTGATTCTGGATCAACAATTCACATTTCAAATTCCTTGCAGGGTTTGCAAAACCTAAGGAAGCCAGTGGGAAGTGAGCAAAGAATCTTATCAGGAAACAAGATGGACTCGCTTGTGGAGGCTATAGGAACATGCTATTTAACTTTAAGTAGTGGCTTTGTTTTAGAATTAGAAAAGACCTTTTATGTACCAAGTTTTTCTAGAAACTTGATTTCAGTTTCAAGGCTTGTACCTTTTGGATATTCCTTTAACTTTTCAAAAACATCCTTCAGTTTATTTCATAAATCTAATTGTGTTGGGAATGGTATTTTGTCTAATCGTCTTTACTACATTAATTTACAAAACAATGTCACTTATGATTCAATGCATGTTCACATTGGCACTAAAAGATGTGTTATTAATGAAAATTCCTCTAAATTATGGCACCAGAGACTAGGTCATATCTCCATAGAAAGAATTAAAAGATTGGTAAATGAAGGGGTACTTGATACTCTGGATTTTACAAATTTTGAGACTTGTGTGGACTGCATAAAGGGAAAGCAAACCAATAAGTCAAAGAAAGGCGCCAATGGGAGTTCAGACATATTAGAGATTATACATACTGATATATGTAGTCCAGACATGGACTCTTATGGTCAGAGATACTTCATCTCTTTTATAGATGATTACTCACGATATATGTATCTCTACATGCTTCATAAAAAGAGTGAAGCATTAGATGCCTTTAAGATATTTAAGGCTGAAGTAGAGAAACAATGCGGAAAGCAAATTAAAATCATGAGATCAGATAGAGGTGGAGAATATTATGGTAGATACACAGAAGATGGACAAGCACCTGGGCCATTCGCAAAATTTCTTCAAGAGCATGGGATTGTTGCCCAATACACCATGCCTGGTTCACCCGACCAGAATGGTGTAGCAGAAAGAAGAAACCGAACATTATTGGACATGGTGTGGAGTATGCTTAGCAACTCTAATCTTCCTAAATCCTTATGGACTAAAGCACTTAAGATGGCAGTGTATATATTAAACCGAGTTCCAACCAAGGTTGTTCCTAAAATGCCGTTTGAATTATGGAAAGGTTGGAAACCGAGTTTGCGACATATGCGCGTTTGGGGATGCCCGTTTGAAGTGAGAATATATGATCTGCAAGAGAAGAAGCTGGACCCAAGGACCATTAGTTGGTATTTCATTGGATATGCTGAAAGGTCTAAAGGTTACAAATTTTATTGTCCATCTAACAACACTAGGATTGTGGAATCAAGAAATGCAAAGTTTCTTGAAAATGACTTGATCAGTGGGAGCGATCAAACCAGGAACATAGTTTCTGAGAAGGATCATTCGGAATCTCAACCTTCCACCTCAAGTGATAGATTGGTTATTTCTCACAACACCCCTCAAGTACAAACCGGTGTTGAACAACCAATTATTGAAGTTCCACAACCTGCTAACGACATTCCAGTAGTTCAGATAGTTCAAGAATTGCCAATAATTTTTGAACAACGAGTTGAACCACAAAATTCTCTGAAAGATGGTGGGACAACATTAAGAAGATCTACTAGACTAAAGAGATCAACAATTTCTGATGATTATGTTGTGTATCTGCAAGAATCTGACTACGACATTGGAGCCGAAAATGATCCCGAGTCTTTTTCACAAGCCATGAGTTGCAAAGAATCAGAATTATGGTACGATGCCATGAAGGAAGAGATGAATTCTATGAAGAGTAACGAAGTCTAGGATCTTGTTGAGTTGCCTAATGGTGCAAAATCCATTGGATGTAAATGGATCTTTAAGGCAAAGAAAGACTCATTGGGCAACATTGAGAGATACAAGGCAAGACTCATTGCAAAGGGATTCACTCAGAAAGAAGGAATCAATTACAAGGAGACTTTCTCTCCTGTATCTAAGAAAGATTCCTTGCGCATTATTATGGCATTAGTAGCCCATTTTGACTTGGAGTTGCACCAAATGGATGTGAAAACAAATTTTCTCAATGGAGATCTAGAGGAGGAGGTTTACATGAAACAACCTAAAGGATTCTCCTCTAGTGATGGTGATCAATTGGTTTGCAAGCTCAAGAAATCATTATATGGATTAAAACAAGCATCCCGCCAATGGTATTTGAAATTTCATAATGTATTTCTTCTTTCAGTTTTGTAGAAAACATTATGGATGAATGTATATACCTTAAAGTGAGTGGGAGTAAATTTTTTTTTCTTGTTTTATATGTGGATGACATTTTGCTAGCAACCAATGATAAGGGTTTGCTGCATGAGGTGAAACAATTCCTCTCTAAAAATTTTGATATGAAGGATATGGGTGAGGCATCTTATGTCATTGGCATTAAGATCCATAGAGACAGATTTCGAGGCATCTTGGGTCTGTCTCAGGAAACCTATATTAATAAAATTTTAGAGAGATTTCGGATGAAGGATTGCTCACCAAGTGTCGCTCCCTTTGTGAAGGGTGATAGGTTCAGTTTGAACCAATGCCCAAAGAACGATTTTGAAAGGGAACAAATGAAGAACATTATGTATGCTTCTGCTGTCGGAAGCCTAATGTATGCTCAAGTCTGCACAAGACCTGACATTGCATTTGTTGTGGGAATGTTGGGACAATATCAGAGTGATCCAGGTTTAGACCACTGGAGAGCTGCAAAGAAAGTAATGAGGTACCTTCAAGGAACCAAAAACTACATGCTTATGTATAGACAGACGGACAATTTGGAAGTAATTGGCTACTCAGATTTTGACTTGTCTAGATGTGTTGATTCACGCAAATCAACATCAGGATACATTTTTATGATGGCTGATGGAGTTGTATCATGGAGGAGTGCCAAGCAGACCCTGATTGCCACTTCCACTATGGAAGCCGAGTTCGTCTCCTGTTTTGAGGCTACTTTACATGGTGTATGGCTTAAGAGTTTCATTTCTGGGCTTAGAATTATGGATTCTATCTCTAAGCCATTGAGAATATATTGTGACAATCCAGCTGCTGTTTTTATGGCTAAGAACAACAAAAGTGGGAGTCAAAATAAACACATCTACATTAAGTATTTAGCTATAAGGGAACGTGTTAAAGAAAAGAAAGTGGTCATTGAGCACGTTAGCACTGAATTAATGATCGCTGATCCTTTGACTAAGGGCATGCCACCGTTTAAATTCAAGGATCATGTAATGAATATGGGACTTGGTTCCATTATGTAGTTTCTCATTGTATGAAAAATGTTATTTTAATGAAATTCTCAAATTTTGTGATGTTTTTCTCATATTTATGTGCACCTTAATTTGATTTGAGAGAATTCATCTGTGTAGGACCAAGAATAAACATAGGGTTTATTCATTAAGAAATTGTTGCCACATAAATTTTAATAGAAATAAATACATAGTAATACATGGAAGATAATACTCGTCATTAGAGGACTTATCGCCATGATTCATGTATCTATTACTTAATACAGATTATCACTGGGTTTTAAGATGAGACATTAAGTTTGGAAGTATTGACCAAGTGGGAGAATGTTACGCTCCCTCTCCCAACAGCATCCCTTAATTTCTGAAAACTAATTTGCAGTTGTTTCCTTAATTTATGGAAACTAACTGCAATAATTTCCTTAAATTACAGAAATCAACTGCAAATAATTAATTTATTGTTGGGAGCTACTGAAGTGGTCCATTACTCCCACTGCAGTTATCTACCATGATCTGTGGAACACTTGACACATAGCCAACAGGAAGCTTGGTGGAAACTTGGCTATAAATTCTTTTGTTTGGTCCCCAAGCTCACTAACTCAATCCCCTTCAGTTTTACACCATCAAGTTAGAGTGAGCAGAGCTTGGAAGTGCCTTCAGATTTTCTGCATCTTCTTATTCTTTTCTGCTTGCTTGAAGTTTGTGAAACATTGGATCAACGTTGGAATGATATTGTGTTTCACACAAATCGACTTCAACTTTGATGATTTCGGGTTCTTCGTTTGATTCCCATGGTTGGTGATGCATAAAGGCTTAATTGGCGGTGATTACTGTCTATGATTTTAATTGGCTTTTCATGGGGATTCATATCAATTCCCAAATTGGTTCTTTCTTATCAGTTTTACATGATTGCATGCTTTAGCTCAGACTGAATTGTAGAATCGTTTTACCATCAATGGCTGGAGGTATGTTTTTACTGGGCATTAAAGTTTTCTATTCCGCATTTTAGAATCGTTAAAATTACTTAAAGTTTTTACATTTGGTATGTTTTTACTGGGCATAAAATTGCTAACAACCATGTGTCTAGGCCATGTGCCGCCCAATGCGCCCTCCAAATATCTATCCTTAGATGGCACCCGCATCCGGAATTCATAATCTAGTAATTGTTTTCAAAATTTACCTCCATTGCTATGCACAATTTGGTCAAGAAGACATTTGCTTAAATCAACATAAACATATATATGTATTTGTTAGGAACCAATTTAATAGTTTTTAGAGACAACATGACAAACTTATCAAAAGTGTTGTCAACGACTTGAAAAAAAAAACATTGCTCTAGTATCTTATAAAAAGAATATGCATTCTTATACATATTAGAACCTCTATAAAAAAAAATTAAATAAGAATTAAATCTTACATGCCATAATTGTATAAAAAAATGAGAATTATTCACATGACTATGGGACTAACCTAATACATATTCATGTATTTAGAAGTAACATGAGAAGATCTATGCCTATATATTAATGTCTATATATTAATAAAACAAGGGACTTTATAAAGTGAATTCATGCCTCTGTTAGTTACGTAAAAATAAAAAATAAAATAAAATAAAATCCCACTAGATATCCGATGCCTCAAATGTCAAATATAGCTTAAAGCATTATAAATAAAGCCGTAGTCTTCGCAGGCAACGTTTTGGCCTAGAATCCGGCAAAGATTTTTAAAAATTCCGCAAAGATTTTATCAGAATCATGTTTACAGTTGTTAAATTTTAGTATTTTGAGTGCCCTAAGGGTTTTTGGTAGTGTTGAATCCATTTCCACTGTCAAAAATGGATTCCAAACAGTCCAACTACCTGATTTCTTGAATTTTACTTGCCCGGATTCCGACAAAAAACTGTCGTCCGGGCTATTTCGTTGTCTAGGTAGACAACTCCATAAATAAATATTTAAAGCGGGTAAGTCAAAGTTCTACAACTTTTAATATGGATAAAATCTTACCCATATGATTCCCATAGCTTTAACCTATCAACACACCTTTGGTTAGAGGTCACACATTACTTTTAAGCAAGCATGGAAAACTAACGTAGGTTAGGTTATTATTTTAAATCACTGAAGTAGTTGCAAGTATTCTAGTCCTTTTGTGAAAGAATACTTGAGGCTAGCCCACACACTCGCTATTATATCTTATCATATGACAACCTTATCACATTGTCTTCGATTGTTCACTTTTTAAAAAGTGTTGATTTGATTCAAAGTCCAGATTAGATTAGATTATATTTATTTTTAATAGAAAATTTTAATAATATTATTATGTTTAAATTATATATAATTATGGTGTAGTTTAATTTATAAATAAAATAATTTATTATTATTATTATTATTTTTCTGGTTAATTTTAATTAAAATATGATAGAGATTTTTAAAAACTTGAGTTTAAATTGTTTAATTTATAAATGAAATGATTTTTTTTTCACTATTATTTTTCTCGTTAATTTTAATTAAAATATGACAGATTTTTTTTTTCACTATTATTTTTCTGGTTAATTTTAATTAAAATATGAGAGAGATCTTTAAAAACTTGAGTTTAAATTGTTAAATCTACATAATCCGAGTGCTCTGGTTTTTAAGGGTGCTCAATCCATTTATGCATTTAAAAATGTATATTAAACAATAAAAATTCTTAAAATTGTATTGCCGAATTTTGGTGAATTTTGATGAAAAAGACTATTTCGTCTATAAGTTAGATTACATCTATAATTATTAGTACAATTTAATTGATAAAATACATTATTATTATTATTATTTATTCATTTATATATAAATTTGTATGGATCTGGAGTATGTCTCTAACGGGAAACCGATGGGTAATTAATAATAGATGGTGTGGTTTTTCTCGAATAACAATGACGAATCAACCTGCATTACTGAATAGAAACCAATGATGATTGTCACAATTGAATTATAATAAGTTTTCCCGACACACACACACACATATATATATTTCATTAACTAGCATTAGATTTTTTTCCATGTTTAAACTAACCTTTTATGTGTTCAGAGATTATTGAGTCATCAAATGTGATATTTTCTTTGTATAATCTATTAAGGTCCATGGGATTGGTTCATTGTCACTTTCAAAAAAAATTATTGGTATTTCCTTTACTTTTCTAAGGAGTCATCATTCAAGAAAAAGAGAGGAATGATTGTTGTATCCCAAGTTATAGGTGTATGGATGTTGTATTCAAAGTCATAATTGTATGGGTGATAAAAGTTTTTTTTAGCACAATTTTTAGTGAATCAAACAGAGGTATTTGTCGAACCACTAGATTAATTTTTCTAACGTTACGTTGGGTTGAGCCAATGCTTGTCATCGACATAGAGCCTTTTCAACACGTTGGTTACGATTTTTTATTTGGACCATTATTAGACCATAGTGGTTAAGCAAGAAGCTAGCACATCCTCTTGCTCGCAAAACATTTTTATGTAACAAAAGGCTATATCTTCACAATCTAGTAAGTGTTTTCAAAGTTTACCTCCATTTCTATGCACAATTTGGTTAAGAAGGCATTTGCTTAAATCAACATAAATACGCATATATGTATATTTGTTAGAAACCAATTTAATAGTTTTTAGAGACAATATGACAAACTTACCGAAAGTGTTGTCAATGGCTTGAAGAAAATAATTTCTCCAGTATTCTATGAGGAGAATATGCATTCTTATGCATATCAGGGCCTCTATTAAGGATTCTAGGTAAGAATTGAATCTTAGATGTCATAATTGTATAAAGAAATTAGAGTTGTCCACATGAATGTGGGGCTAACATAATACATAATCATGTATTTAGAGGTAATATGAGAAGATCTATGCCAATTTACCAATAAAACAAGGCCTTTATAAAGTGAGTTCATGCCTATGTTACACCCTCGGGGATAAAGGAGGAATGGGTATTCTAGTGACCATGATGTGTGTCTAAGCTAAAACATGAATATAACAAGGGTTTCCACAAAAGTGAGTTTGAACATCTAATACACCACAAAGAGAGAGGAGGAAGGGGCTATTATGGCAATGAGCATGTTTGTCTAAGTGTTTTGTGCGAAATGGATCACTAGATTAGTCAATGCTAATAAATCTTGGAAATTCTTCTGTCAATTTGTCATCTTGAGATCTCCCTACAACCATAGGATTGGAGTGGCATTAATTTGCAAATGTTTTTAACTACCTTACTCCTAATGCACACAATGAGAACTTTTAGTGCTAAAAGTATCTTGAAGGCCTTAACCACAAGTTGAGGTAGAATAATGATACCCCTTAGTTCTCAGCCAAAAGGTTATTACTAGGCCAATGCATTGTGCACCAAGAACAAGGCCCTTCCTAATGGATAAGCCCTTGCCCACGCACCTCACTCTCGCGTCTCTATCAAAAATTGCCATCAACACAAGGTAGGCCAAGTGGCAAGAGAACATAAAAAAAAAGAAAGATGGAGTTGACCTTTAGTGAAAGCCCTAGAATCTTTGCGATTTAATAGATTTGATATTATTCTTTGAGCATTTAAGAGCTAAAGCATCCAAAAGGATCCAAGTAGAGCAATGACAAATAAGATCCAATTGTTATAGATCTTGCACATACAGGGAAATGATGCAAGTCTCCTCTCGAAGACAAAGGACCCCTTTTAATGTAGGTTACATTCCTAACCCTACATAACATGTTTGATCACTCTAACCTATACTTTTTACATTGCATTATTATATGTTTTATAATTGATAAATTTTAAATATTTTTTATAATTAATTCTTATTAATTATTATTATTTTAAATAACCTCAATTTGTAATTAGTATTTTTCAATATTTTTAAAATATATTTTATAAAAAGAAAAAAAATTACTAATATTTCCCTTTTACATAAAATTTCAAATGACTCTCTAGTAATAAAAAAATTAGCACATATATACATATTATAACCATATTTGTATTTATATTTATATTTATATTGATAAAATTGAGCAAACAACTCCCACTTGTACTTGTATTTGTTTAGCTAAGAACTTGTCTTCCTTGGACATAAGGAAATATGTTAATGACTCATATGACAAAAGTGTTGCCCCCTTATGGATGGGTTATTCTATGTGGCATGATTTTTGTTGAATAATGATAATGAGTCAACCTGCATTGGCAGATAATAGCCAAAAATAATTATCCTTAATGCTGATTTGACAACTAAATTATGATAATTTTTTGACAACTAAATTATAATAATTTTTCCCATCATAAAAATAAAAATAAAAATTACATATAAAAAATATTCAAATGTGAAATAAAACTTAAAGCTTTATAAATAAATATTTCAACTTGGATGATGCGGCACGTAACACAAATAAAAATTACATATAAAAAAGGATTCAAATGTCAAATAAAACTTAAAGCTTTAAAAATAAATATTTCAACTTGGATGATGCGGTACGTAACGCAATGTCTATCCACCATGTGAATTGTTCCTTCAACTTTTGTCCCGGACTTTAAAGGGTCGTCCTAATCGTCACTTCAAAACTCCACCACTCATTTGTTAAATTAAATATAGTAGTATATTAAAGTTTTATATTAAACATGATAATACGATTATTAAAAAAATAATTAAATAATATCTTCAAATCACCCGAATCTTGAAGAAAAACCAAATCTAAATAAATTAAGGTTATTCTTACATCAAACAAAATTTGGGGTTATGTCAAACTTTTTTCTTTCTTCTTACCATTATTATTATTATTATTTTTTATTTCTGAAATGTGAAATATAATTTTTTATTTTATTTTATTTTCTAAATTTTTTTAGATCTTTCTATATAGTGAAAAGAAAAGGTGTCATCAAATTAGTTGTAAAAATGCTATTGCCTTATTTAACAAGCGCTACATAGTAACTAGTCAATGTAGTTAAATTAAACTAAAATTATTCAATTCAAGTTAGTGTTAAAGTTTAAAATCTGGTTAAACTTGGTTTTACTGATTTTTTATTGTAATCATGCATTGTTTGCAACTATAAACAACTTTGTTACAAATTTCATTTGTTAAAATATGAATTTATGCACATGTAATCTTGTCCACCATTATATTTTTATTAATATAATATTTTTTTAATAAAATCAAATATAAATAAAAAAAATATAGATAAATGTGTACATATACAATTAACTCTCTCTCTCTCACACACACACACACACACACACACATATATATAAAATAAATTAAGATGAATAAATAAATGCATGAAAATTATATATATATATATATATATATATATATATATATGAGTTGTCTTTAGTGCGACTTTTTGTAAGCTTTTCCGATGGATTTTTCTGGCGTAATTTCTCTAAAATCTGTCACGAATTCATTGAAATCACAAGCCTAGGGCCACGAGGAGTGAAGGCATTTGGTAACCAAATTGAGTAAACAAATAGTCGTTTCTGATATATTTTGATGTTTTAAACTCATTAGAACATGTTCCAAGAGCATTTGATGCATGTAAACAAAAGTTTGAGAAATTTTGAGCTAATACAGAGGCACAAGCTATGGAGCTGGACCAAGGAGATGTAACCCAAGAGGGGTGAACTCCTTCATCAAAAATTTGTTTTATTGTATCATTTGTGTGGTGTGTTGTCATTTATGTTGTTGTTGCTCAATACCTTAAACTCATGCCTTATGCTTTCAAAAACACTCATAAAATTCAGTTTTAATTCCTCTTTTGACTCACACATAAGCAACAAGGGAACCTGCACATCAAGCATAAGATCAGTGAATAAGTTTTATATCTGAAAATGAAATTAGCACAACAATGATTAACATTCAAATTTAGATCAGCCAGAACCATAATTAAACGACTAGCCCTAATGTGATGCATGTACTTTTAACTTGGCTCGTAACTTAAGGCATTCGAAAATAACATGTTCAAATTAATAACCAATCCTATGATAGATAAATACCAATAAAATAAATTACAAAAAAAAAAAAGGTTCTAAAGTTACACTTTGTTTAATTGACGAATATTTCCAATGTTTGACTAAATTAATACACAGTCAACTTAGAAACCAATGTGTAATACCTACCCTAGCAGTAGGGATAATAAGTGAGGAAAACACACCCTCTTGGATTGTCATAATGTTGAGACATGTAAAGGTTAAGTTTGGGTAATAATTGATGGGACTGATGGTTGGGAGATTAATGTAGAAATTGGTTCGTAATTCTAATTTGATTTTCGCACATTTTGGGGGACATCTGGTTGCAAGCCGACTCCTTGTTATCTTTGTGATAATTTTCATCAGTTAGATGAATTTTTTAGTATTTTTCCATGCCAATGACCAAAAGGAAGCTTTGTACTCTTAGTTTTAGGTTTCCTTTCTTGTTTCGAAGTTGGAATTCTCATTCTTTGTGGGAACTGTGATAGTTATACTTAATGAGAGGGGTCTGATTGCATGTATTTGTTACTACCAGCGTGACAACGAGGGGAGATTGGCATTCCACCAAAGCTAAGTGTTTGTAGGTATTATATGTGAGAAAAATGATTCATTGAAGTGCTCATCACGACGGGGTGGAGGAGGAAGGGGCTCGTCAAGTGGATTTAGAACTCGAATGCGGGCTGCAACATCAACTCGACTCTACTATGAACACCTTTTGTTGGAAGTCAAGGAGGAATTGCAAGAGTTAGAAGAGGAGACCATAGGTGAACGATGAATTTTGCCTAATTCAGCGGTGATGGTAGTAGCAACAAATTGGGTGTTCGACATGAGCAATGTTAATGGATGACAAAACCAATATGGTCATAACATAGACTTATATTTGAGAATGAAGTCCATGCTTGGTCGAGTGACCATGGACCACAATGATGTTAAAAACGAGATTATGTTGGTTCTTGTTGATGTGGTGCTTCAACAACAAGAGATAAACAAGACAATTAAGAGAATTGAGCGTTGTTTATACCCAACAGCAGGTCTGAACTATCTCAATCTATCCAACCACATTCACATTGAGGTGGATGCTTCCACCTCTTCTTAGTTTTTTTCATGCATAAGTATGTATAGTATAGGTAAAGCTTCAAGACTGTTATAGGCTAATATTGTGGGATTTTGTTGACATTATTTTTTATTGATGGCATTATAATAAGCCTATATCCACTTGTTTTGTTTTATGGCAGCCTCTAACAAATAAGAGCTATTGGAATATTCCAAATTTTCCACAAGATAATTGGAATATTAAAGTTCTTAATTGTCATAATTAATTAAGTAAATAAGAGGGTGGAGGGACCCACAAACACCATAGATGAATAAAATCCACTTTTGATATGTGTATGTGGATCTTTTAGATCTAGATCTACATTATGGAGTAGTGGAATAGATACTTAATGTGAAAGGAGTGGAGATCATGTCTCATAATGAGAAAGATCTTGGAGGTTGAAGCAATCAACTAAGATAATGGAGAGAATCAAATGTAAGATCATCGAGCATTCATGATGAGATGATGGAGGAAGTGGTGCATTAATGCACACATGATGGAGAGGGTGATCATTACAAGCATACATGATGGAGATCATGGAGAGACATCGCAGTCAACATGGAGACCTATGTCCACATGTACATCGCAGTTATGAGGTGGGCCAAGGCATGAGAAGGCTCATAATCTATATAAAGAAGATGAAGGCACAATAGAAGGGGGGATTTTGGTATTATTGATTTTGATCTGTTTAGATCTGGATTTGTCATTTGAAATTCCAAGCATGCTTATGATGTGCAGCTAAGTCTGTAGTGCTGTTTAGCATAGGGTGTTTCAGAGCGGGAATCCCACCCTTACCCACGGGGGACTTTGAGTGCCTACTCTAGGAAGGTTTCTATTGAGCTACATTCATCATCAAGAATTGGTGCATATTGTTCCTACTTTTTGCAGCCCATACATCTTCAGAAATAATGCATTTCCGCATCAAGGTTTGAGAGGAGGAGGTTGTCCTTCAGTATTTCAACTGAGGAACTGGTGAAAAATTCATCCTATCACCTTGAGCTTCAATATCAGCCTTCCAGTGATTTAGATGTATATCAGGCATCAGGACATCCATCATTCATCTCCCAGCAGCAGCAGTTCCATCAGGAATTGCACAGTCCAGTCTTGCAGATCTAAGGGAGAAGGGAAGTTTCTAGTATTTCAGCTAGAAATCCTTGGAGGGACCATTCAATCACTTTTATATAATTGGGTCCATCAGTATTGAGCTTCGTAGCCACTTTTTTCAGTAGGCAACAACCTCTCCTTCCTATACAATGCAGTTTATCCAGTTGTTGTGTTTATAGCAGCTACATCTTGAAGGAGGAGGAAGAAGAAGCAAGATCTCAAGATTCTAGCTTGGAGATCTGAAGGAGGGATCAACCCTCAAAGCATAGATCTGATTTTTACTTCAGTTTAGCCATCTTACATTCAGATCTAGCTTCAAATCTTCATAACCCAACAGTCAAGGGATCAAACCCCGAGAGGGTAAATTTCCAATCTCATAGATCTGGAATTTCCTTTCTGGGTTATCTTGGATTTCCATCATAATGCCTAGATCTTGAATCTTGGCATCATCAGAGCTCCCAAGCTCCATATATATGCATTTTCCTTTCAACCAACAACTGTAAGATCATCATCAGCTGAAGGGACAACGCATTATGGCTTCCTACAACTCTCCAATTATGTAGTGCTTGTTGTGGCATGATTTCAGGGTCATTCTAGGTCATCTCTTTGGCTAGAGTACCTTTATTTTGTACATTGTTGTAACTGAATCATATCCTATGAATAAAATGGCTCATCTATTATGTGTATATCTGTGTTGATCATAATTTTACATGTACATTTTCTGTGTTTCAAATATTGTGTTTGTGTACCAAATGGAATAGTGCATTGATACTAAAACACAATATTTGAAACACGGAAAATGTAAATGTAAAATTATGATCAACACAGATATACACAGAATAGATGAGTCATTTTATTCATAGGAGATAATTCAGTTACAACAATGTACAAAATAAAGGTACTCTAGCCAAAGAGACGGCCTGCAATGACCCTGAAATCATGCCACAACAAGCACTGTGTAACTAGAGAGATGCAGGAAGCAGTACTGCATTGTCCCTTCAAACGATGATGATCTTACAACTGCTGGCTGAAAGGGAAATTCAGATCTATGGAGCTCAAGAGCTCTGATGATGCCAAGATTCAGGATCTGGGCACTATGATGGCAACCCAAGATAACCTAGAAAGGATTTTCCAGATCTATGAGTCTAGGAAAATCACCCTCTTAGGGCTTCACTATACAACTGCTGGGTCTGCAGATCTGATCATATGATGGCTGCAATATTATGTACAACCAGATCTAAGCTTCTAGGTTTGACCCCTCCTTTAGATCTCCAAACTAGAAGCTCGAGATCTTGTCTCTTCTTCCACCTCCTCAAAATGCATCAACTGAATATGCAGCTGCTGGAAAAACTGCGTTGTACAAGAGGGAGAGACTCAAGCCTGCTGAAATATGCTGAAAATAAGATCCAGGCTAATGGAATCAGTGATGGAAAGCTGAGGGGATGATCCCTCACAGGATTCCTAGCTGAAGTGCTAGAAACTTCCTTCCTCCTCTGGATCTGCAATGATGTATTGCGTAATCCTTGATGGGATTGTTGCAGATAGGAGGTGAATAATATTTGGCCTAATGCCAGATATGAAATGATGCTCTGGGAATGTTGAACTTGAAGTACAAGGTGATAGGAAAGTTCCTTCACTGGTTCTTCAACTGAAATACCGAAGACAACCTCCTCCTCTCAAACCCTTCTCCAGATTATGAAGGTATGTGTTCTGCAGAGAGTAGGAACACTATGACACCAATGCTTGATGATTAATAGTAGCTCAAAATACCTTCCCAAACTAGGCACTCGAAGTCCCCCATGGGTAAGGGTGGGATTCCCGCTCGGGAACACCCTATGCTAAACAACACTACAGACTTAGCTAAACAACATAAGAGTGCATGGAATGTCAAATGAAAATTCCAGATCTAGATTTGTCATATGACATGTCTATGCATGCTTTTGTTGCTTAGTAGAGTCTACAGTGCTATTTAGAACAAGGGTGTTTCTGAGTGGGAATCCCACCCTCATCCTTGGGGGACTTTGGGTGCCTACTCAGGAGAGGTATCTTGAGCTACATTTCCACTATCCAACATTTGGCTAAGCTTCAGTCTTCATCTACAACGCAGTCCATTCTAGGATTGGGTTGTTTTGCAGGGCAGTAGCATTGGAGGAGCAATAACTTTAGTTTCCTAGCTTGTTTTCCATTGGAGGGATCATCCTTTCATCCAGGAGGCTAGTGAGAAAGATCTCGATGCATTATTTTCACATCTGGCAAGAGGCCAAGTAGCTACCATCAGCTACAATGCAGTTTCCATCAAGGACTGCGTTATTTCAGAGAGCAACTGTAATAGGGGGTTTAGTGCCCTAGTTGGAGGAGTTGGGTTTCCACTGAGGGGATCAACCCTTAATTTGGGAGATCTATTAAAGGAGGATCAACCATCTCATATATCAGATCAACCATCTCCTATCAGTATTTCAGTTGTAGTGGTTATTCAACCCTAGGGCCATATTTTTCTATTATTGTATTTTGGGTATTTCTGAAAACCTTTTTTGGGTTGTCTTGGAAATCATATTTGGAGCCTAGATCTCTATTCCCGACACTTTTGGAGCATTGTATCAACATCTATATATATTTATATTTTCCAGCTGCTACTCTCTCATAGACAACACAGTTATAACATTCCAAAATTTCATGTATTAGCAGTATTTCATCTTTAGATGCATTCTTTCATGGGAGGCTTGTTTTCGCAATCTTGAGTGACCTTCTCCTCAAGATATTGTACTCATTTTCTGCTAATGATCATAATGGAATGGCTCTATGGTTGTCTCATGTTTTGATCCATTAATATTTATGCATATTTCTAGTTTTATGTCTTATATTGTTGCTCTCCCAATTTTGGGATATTACAGTGGTATCAGAGCATGATCTTTGGCTCAGCTTGTGGACATTATTGACAACATATGAAAAACATATAGCAGAGACCTACTATAATGGAGGGATTAAGTTTTGCTGCATCTTTATTTAGAACTACGAAGGATCTCTCCAAGGAGATTAATGAAATGAAGGAAGAAAGGCAAAGAGAAACCTCAAGAAGGTTTCAAGGTGAAGAAGGTCCCAGTACTTCTTATCAGTAGAAGAAGAAACCAAAGAAGCAAAGAGCTTCACATCATTCCACTAGATCCACTTTCTTTGATGAGAAAGAGAACTGGTCTGAATATGTAGAAGACTTGGGGCATGAGACCCTAAGTAAATATCTGTCTGAGTACAAGTCACAGCCAAGAGCATTGAAGGAGAATCTCTCTCTCCAACAGTTTTTGCAATTCAAAGAAGAGAGGAGATCCAGAAGCAACAATAGAAGAAAGAGGCATAGATTCTTCTTGCCTACATTTGATGGATCTTCCACAAACACATTGTGGGCTTGGAGGGAAGAATTGGCTACCTTATTTCTGAAATATCCTATATCAGAAAGAGAGGTTGTTGAGTTTGCAGCACTGCACCTAGAAGGTGAAGCAAGATATTGGTGGTTTAGTCACTTGTCCCATATGAAAGTGTCTGCTTATGCAGATTTTATTTTAAGACTGAAGAAGAGGTATGATAGAAAGAAATCAGAGACATCTCACATAGTAACATCTCCCATCATCAAGGAGATAGTGCATGAAGAGCCCAAGGAAGATGTCCTCATTATCACTCAAGAGGAGGAGCCTCTACCACCACCAGCTGCAGATGTACTTTCATCAGGAAGAAGAGCACTTACATCTTTGCAAGATGGTCTTGAGTTCTTGACATTTGGAGCCCCATTCATGACTGATGAGATGCATGATCAGGAGGAGACAAATACCAGCGTTGGTACAGTTGTAGAGATGAAGCCATCATCACTACCAGTAGTTGGAGACACCATTGTCCCGGTTGGAAGAACTATTGTGATCTTGCAAGAGGTTTCCACACATTAGTTGATCCAAGGTATGCAAGCACTTTCATCTCATATTGTTTTAGTACCTCTTATTGAAACTTATGGGGACATGCCATTAGGGCTAGTGCATAACCAAGGATTAGAGCACCTTGCTGATTTGGAGCAGCAAATTATCACTACACAGAGGACCCTTGATTTGATCAAGGAGAACATGTATGGCTATCTCAGTTTGTCATGGTTGAGCTACACCCAACACTTTGTGTTGAAGTGTGGAGTTGCAGAAGATGGGAGGATCACAATCCTATTCAATACAGTGCCAAACCTTGAGTTTGGCATTGTATGTAGCCATGAGACAACACATCCAACAGATCTAGAACCTACAACAATAGATCCAGAACCTTATTGGTTTTGGAGGGCCATTGATGAGAAGAGGATGTCATGGAGAGACCTCAATGGAGGTGCACTTCAACATCTCATGGAGTGAAAAGCTATTCATTGGGAGGATGTTGGTATTCTACAATGGTAGGATACCAAGTTTGATCTTGGCATGATTCGTCATCCACATTGGGATGAATGGATCTAGATGAGGAGCAGGAGGTTTCCCACCTTCCTCCATATCTATGATACCAGGCAGCAAGAAGCATGGCTGCACTGGTTACTTTTGGGTGAGTATGGATAGTACCCAACATCTCACATTTCCAGGATCCATACCATACATATAACTGATGACATGCAACAACAGGAGGCATGGCTGCACTGTTTATTTATGAGAGAGTTTGGACATCACATGATATATCTTATGTCCTTGTATTTAATTTTGTTTGGGATATGTCTCATGTCTTTACATGTATTTCTGTTTGGGATATATCTCAAGTTCATGTATGTACTTGGGTTTGGGAGAAAGCATAACTCTCACATGATGTGGCAAAAGGGAGCTTACTTGTATTGTTTCAATGACACATTTCACATGTCCATTAGTATGTTGTTGCTACATGACTTGCATCATGATGATTTAAGGAGGCAACACGAATCCATGCTGCTTTGGTTACTATTGGGAGAGTATGGGTTGATTTCTTCCCATACATTACATGATGATGATAGAGGATGGCAACAGGAGGCCTTACAGCGTTGGCTTCTGTTGGGGGATTATGGTCATTGTACATTGTATGATGATGATGTGATGGGGCATCAAGATGCCTTACTACAATGGCTTCTATTGAGAGAGTATGGCTCTCATATCTATATTGATGTAGTTTTGGCATGGCAACAAGAAGCATTGTTGCGGTGGCTTCTATTGAGAGAGTATGGCTCTCTTACTTGTTTTCATGATGATCTAGCATGGCAGCAGAAGGCTTTGATGCGATGGTTGTTATTGGGAGAATATGGTTTGACATTGTTCATGTTCATCCATATGTCTCTACTTCTTGTTTTTCACTATGTTGATGTTATGTTTGATTCCTACATGGCCAACAGGGTTGATGATGAAAGCATTGATAGATGCAATCTACTCTATGTAGCATGGGTTGAAGAGATAGTTCATGAGTTGGGACTTTCCACTTTCGAAAGAAACCACTTCATTTTATGTATCTCATGTGTAGAGGAGATCTTTGGTCATCATATGGTTGCCACTTGGAGATTCATTGATGAGGATGGGTATCTACCTTTTCAGTTGGAGGCCATTCTAGAGATTCTAGAGAGGTAGCTTTGGAGTTGGAAAAGCATGACACATTGTGATAGATGGGAAGGCCTTCCATATGAGGATGCCATTTGAAGGGAGGATGTTTGCTGTAGCATCCAATTTTACAGTTTCTTGAGGACAAGCAACATTTTTCCGAGAAGGACTGTAATATTCCCAATTTTCCACAAGATAATTGGAATATTAAAGTTCTTAATTGTCATAATTAATTAAGTAAATAAGAGGGTGGAGGGACCCACAAACCCCATAGATGAATACAATTGACTTTTGATATGTGTATGTGGATATTTGAGATCTAGATCTACATTATGGAGTAGTGGAGCAACTACTTAATGTGAAAGGAGTGGAGATCATGTCTCATTAATGAGAAAGATCATGGAGGGAATCGAATGTAAGATCATTGAGCATTCATGATGAGATGATGGAGGAAGTGGTGCATTGATGCACACATGATGGAGAGGGTGATCATTACATGCATACATGATGGAGATTATGGAGAGACAACACAATCAACATGGAGACCTATGTCCACATGTACAACGCAGTTATGAGGTGGGCCAAGGCATGAGAAGGCTCATAATATATATAAAGAAGATGAAGGCACAATAGAAGGGAGGATTTTGGTATTATTGATTTTGATCTGTTTAGATTTAGATTTGTCATTTGACATTCCAAGCCTGCTTATGCTGTTTAGCTAGGTCTGCAGTGTGTTTTAGCACAGGGTGTTTTCGAGCGGGAATCCCACCCTTACCCACGGGGGACTTTGAGTGCCTACCTTGGGAAGGTTTCCATTGAGCTACATTCATCATCAGGCATTGGTGACATATTGTTCCTACTTTCTGCAACCCATACATCTTCAGAAATAACACATTTCTGCATCAGGGTTTGAGAGGAGAAGGTTGTCCTTTAGTATTTCAGCTGAGGAATCGGTGAAGGATTCATCCTATCACCTTGACCTTCAAGATCAACCTTCCAGTGCTTCATATCTATATCAGGCATCAGCTCTTCGATCATTCATCTCCCAACAATAGTAGTTCCATCAGGAATTGCGCAGTCCAGTCTTGCAGATCTAAGGGAGAGGGGAAGTTTCTAGTATTTCAGCTGGAAATCCTTGGAGGGACCATTCCCTCACTTGTATATCATTGGGTCCATCAGTCTTGAGCTTCATAGCCACATTTTACAGCAGGCAACAACCTCTCCTTCCTATACATTGCAGTTTATCTAGCTATTGTGTTTATAGCAACTGCATCTTGAAGGAGGAGGAAGAAGAAGCAAGATCTCAAGCTTCTAGCTTGGAGATCTGAAGGAGGGATCAACCCTCAAAGCATAGATCTGATTTGTACTTCAGTTCAACCATCTTACATTCAGATCTAGCTTCAGATCTGCATAACCCAACAGTCAAGGGATCAAACCCTGAGAGGGTAAATTTCCAATTTCATAGATCTGGAATTTCCTTTCTGGGTTATCTTGGGTTTCCATCATAGTGCCCAGATCTTGAATCTTGGCATCATCAGAGCTCCTGAGATCCATAGATCTGCATTTCCCTTCCAGCCAACAATTATAAGATCATCATCAGATGAAAGGACATCACAATATTTCTTCCTGCAACTCTCCAGTGACGCAGTGCTTGTTGTGGCATGCTTTTAGGGTCATTCTAGGCCATCTCTTTGGCTAGAGTACCTTTATTTTGTACAATGTTGTAACTGAATCATCTCCTATGAATAAAATGGCTCATCTATTCTGTGTATATCTGTGTTGATCATAATTTTACATGCACATTTTCTGTGTTTCAAATATTGTGTGTGTATTAATAAATTATTCCATTTTGAGATATTACAACTATAAATATATGTCAATTATTATTATAATTGACATTTAACCAAAAAAATAATTTTAGATTAATAAAATTATTATTTTTAATATAAAAATATATTTAATACTTTTAAAAACTTATATTATAATAAAATTATCTGATATTAATATTTCAATATTTTAAATATATATATTTTATATAATTTTAAGTTATCATATGAAATATAGTACAATAATTTATTATTTTTGAATTTTCTGTAAATTTTAAAAAAAGGACATTTATAAGATGTTAAAAGTTTATTATTTTTTTTGTAAAAAAATGTAATTCAAAATTATTATTATTATTTTTTCAAAATATTATTTTTATAATTACATAGGGAAATTGAAAATACCCACAACTTTATGGTTTTATAAATGATGAAGGAGTGAAAAGTAATTGAGTTATTATACTTAGTAAGATTGTGCCTTATATCATTCTGGGTAAGATTCTATAAAATAAGAAATTGTTCATCTTTAATTGTTTTTAATGGAGGTTTTTAAAATTTCACTAAGTTTAATTACTAATTTTATTAACGAATTAATATTAATATTAATATTTATTTGTTTTATATATTTTTTTCTCAAAGAAAAATCATAATTTTTATTATAAGGATGAAAATTACATATTAAATGTGCGTAGAAAGCACATCAAAAAGACTGTTGAAAACATACATACAGGCACATCACGAGATCCTGTCTAAATATATAAGCAACATATACCGAGTACACAATTTTAAATACAAAAAATTTGTTAATAGAGTCATGTGGAGGAACTGCTATATAAAGATCAAAAATTGGTGCAGAAAAAAAAAAAAAAAAAAAAACAAGATTGATAATGCATGAAATTTGTGCTTCCATATCAATCTGAGACCACCTATAAATGATATGTGG